>VXBJ01004143.1:732721-757638 GCA_013400055.1 Nycticryphes semicollaris
CTACTCTTTCCCCCCTAACCATTTACTCCACTGGGAGCATCAGCATAACCCTCTCCGAGCGGTTGTTAGCCCCAGGCAGCACCGTGCAGGAAGCAGAGCAGAGGGACAGCAGAGGTTGGCATGCTCCGTCAGGACGCCCGCTGCGCACACACCTACCAGCACACCCCAAGCTTTCTCATCCCGCAACGCAACGCTCTCCCCAGGGGTTAATTTTTTTGCCTCGCAGTCCCCAAAACGGAGTCCCCTGAAGCAGAAGGCGTACTGCATCCACTACTGCAACTAGCACACTCAGCAGCGTCATCTTATCATGCTTTCTACAGAGTTTTGAAATATTNAAAATCATTAAAATTGTTGCATTACAAGTTCCTACATTTTGTGTTATAGCCATAGCAAGCACATTACTGGTTGAAAGAAAGACAGTGTTTTGGAAGTGTACAATGCATATGAATGTATTTTATGAGAAACAGAAACAAACAACACAGAGGACTATTTTGTAGACCTTTACCACGTCCCTCATGCTCCTTGTTAGGAGTATACCCAAATTTGAACAGAAGCAATGCTTTCAAGTTAGTAGCTTCAGAACGCCAGAAATAAGGTTAACCCATGAGTTTAAGTATTTATTAAGCCACATCAGTATCCTTATACAACCTTCCACGTAAAGAAGGAAACCTTTGCAGCAGCTGAAACACCACATTCACATGCTGAGACAGCAGCCAGTCTCATGGCTATAACCTGTATCACTATGTTGTGCAATTTGCCCTATATAAAGTTGGTTTTAGAAGGAAGGAACAAAATAAGCTGAATGATGGCAAAAGAACATACAGAGAAAAAAAACAAACCAAAAACAACCTAGGAGTGGGATCCTCTCCTGGTGTAAAATGCCACAGCTCCAGTGGCCACAGGCAAACCAGAGTCAGAACAGCTTTCCTCAGACCGGGGATAAACCCAGTCATAGTATTTTTAAGATATTTTTATATTTCTCCCCTTAATGAGCACTAGTTCCCCTTTCAAGGTAATGACATTTTTCTCTCCTCTCTTAAAACTCCTTGTATCTGAAGGCTTTAAAATTGTTCTCCCAATTTCATCTCCGAGGCAGATGGGCTGTAATGACTCCTTTCTGAGAAATCTGTAACACCCAAAGAACCCCTCAACTACCACAATTTACAACAGTTCCCCACCCANCGCAGTCCCCAAAACGGAGTCCCCTGAAGCAGAAGGCGTACTGCATCCACTACTGCAACTAGCACACTCAGCAGCGTCATCTTATCATGCTTTCTACAGTTTTGAAATATTTCACAGAAAAATATTTGTGTACCTATCAATTCTGCAGGCTTATTTGGTCTCTTGTTGATAAATGTTTCAAAGGACTCCTTCATCAAGTTTATAAATTTTTCATTTTTCTGAAAGCACACTTCTATGATATGGTCCACTTTATCCTTAAAATCTAGTAGCTCTTGCACCATATCCTTGTCTTTTTCAGGATTAACCACTATTGTTGTCCCAAAGTTCTGTAAAACAAACACTTTTGATAATAAAATACTTCAGAGTGCTACCTATATCTCCCCCACGTTCACCCTTATAAAATTTATCAGAAAGAAGAATTTATTTCTTTTTTTTACAGAGCTACTTAAGTGACTTATTTTCAAAAAAAATGAGATGCATTGAAATTTAAACTAAAAACCCAGACACACATTAATGGATTTCAGTGTTTGATTTAAAGATTATACACATTTAAGACAAATCTAAAAAAAAAATAAAAATTAAAACACAGCAGACATGACTGTAAGACGTGCAAGTTTACAGTTAGATACAAAACTACATGATTCATGTAAAAGGACTTGTATGGATACTGTCTCAGAAATGTTAAGCGTAATGGAAAACTTAGTGCTATTTTCCTTAAATCCATTAGAGAGCTCTTTTGACGGAACAGGTGGCAAAAAGTCAACTGCTGCTCATCACTCCCAAGATTTCTCTTTCAGCGAGGGCTTAAAAGCAAAAAAAAAAATAGCTGACTTGCAATAAAGCAAAACTTTCCCAGTGGCAACAAGCAGCCACAGACCTGACTATCTTTTCTTGTTCCTGCATTTATTATCTTAAAGTCCGAGATACGATACAATTTGTCTAATGAACCAAAATACCCTGTAAGGGAGGATTTTAGCCTATTGGGCAACATAACACTGGTCAGTGCCCTAGACAGAATGACCCCTTTTCCAAGGTGAGAAAGAGGAACATCTGCACAGTAGCAGCAGAACAGCATTCAATCAGAGTATTTTCATCAACTGAAGTACCTTAACCACAACAACAGTCAAAGAGAGATGGGGAAATTCCTCCCAAACCTCAGAATTTCCACTTCAGTATCTGATTATCCACTCATCTTTCGCAAGTAAGGTTTCAGAGTGAAGCAAGACAAACACTAGGCTGCCCAAGCTCCTTAGCTTCAACACATGTATCCCAGAATGGTTTGGGTTAGAGGGGACCTCTGAAGACCATCTACTCCATCGTATCTTACTCTTAGCACAATTTCCCTTTCATTAACAGCATTTGGGCATCTCATAGTCTCTATCAGTTACGTTCATGAATTGCAGAGCATTCTCTCCATTCTACAACTGTCAAACCAAGATACAGAAAGCTAACTGCCACCTCTGAAATCATAAAAAGGTGACAGAAGTAGAGCACAGACCTTCACCCCGGTAACTCGGCGTGCTCTCTGTGCTTTCTCTTACACTGGCTCACAAGATAAAAGTTCTTGAAGCCTCACTTTAACGCATTCGGTCCTACAAATGTTTGGAAGGAGGAGATTTACTGACACTACAGAAAATGGTTTAAATTAAAAACAAAGCCATGAAAGGTCTGATTCTGTGATACACAGGGTGTGATAAACCAACTTAACCTGCTGCTGTTAAAGGCGAGTTTCTGGTTCTCCTTCCATTACTTTCCTGCCCGTCCTGAACTTCTGCTTCTCTCCTTGGGCCAGCACCAGGACTTTTCTATGAGCCAGTTTAGCTCACTGAACCTGGCATAAAACCACCTTGCCCAGGTACTGTATTACACAGGTCACAAAAGAGTCCATGGAGTGGCAGGCAGCACAAGGGTTAAGTCAGGATCACGATGTAGGAGCAAGGGAGAGAAAAGATGATTTCTTCTCGGCCCAGCTGCCCATGTATCTGCAAGATGCAAACGGGGACGCTGGATGACATCCTGTGGAGCAAACTCCACCTTGGTTCTGGGGGCGGTGGGGCAACTACGTCCCACTTGTGTGAACTGCGCACCGGTGTGCCACGCAGGGCTCCGGACACAGGGTGAAGGAAAAACACCTCTGAAACGATGTTGTGCGCTTAGTCCCTTGAATCACCCACCCACCTGTTCACCAACCTCGAGGGAGAACCACCACATAGGGAATTACCAGTTCCAAAAAGAAAACACTTTCTGTGAAGCTCTCCTGGCTTTCACCTTGCGAAGAGCACTGGAGTGCGAGTTCTCTGGGGCAGCGTACCACACACCGATCATGCCTACCCAAACAAACCTGAAACATCTAAATATGACTTCAATGATATATTATTTTCAAGAGGGGTATTCCATTCGAAACAGCATTAACGTTCACCAGGGTTGCTGTGGGTTGGTTACCCCCAGCCCTGCTACCCCTGCACTACAACAGCTACATTCTGATGGTCCACTGATTTTGCAGATACGGAAACAGTTGAGCGTTATTTGCAGCAAAACACAACACGTAGTACAATCCAGCACACTCTAAGCACATGTGCACGTGGCTCTATTTACAAGCAAATCAAACCAAAATACTCTCTTATATAATGTTCGAGCCTATAAGGGAAGCAATTTCCCAAGTAGAAATTTAAAACCAAAACTTCATTTTTCTCATCATGTGACTGTTGTTGGCGGCGGGAAAGCATTAACATCCCTCCCCATATCCGCTTCAAACAGAATTTTGATGCGTACACCCACGTAGTATTCTCGGGTTTGATGGAAGAACTAGATGATAACAGCATAAATTTTGACTTTGATAAGAAATCTTTGAAATACCTTGATGTATTCACTCCAATGCTGCAAAAGGATCTGCTGCCCACCTTTTACCCGGCTGAACAGCTGGTACGTCTGAGTCAAATCTGATATTCTATTTTCATCAAGCAGGTTATCAAGTCCTGAAAAAAATAGAATTAGAAGAAAGAGAGAAGTTGAATACAGCTGAATAAATACAGTTAGAAATATATTAGAAAAATCTCTATGAAATACATCAAAATACAAGACCCTCCAGTGCGTTTAAACTTTTAAAGACTAAATTTCTAAAAGCATGATCAGGGTTAATGTGTCTCCTTCTTTAAACTGGCTGAAATGATTTATAGTGAAATATTTAGAACTATTTCAACTGAAATACTTTCCCAAGAGGATGATTACTATAAATCTCTTGCAGAATCCTTAGGGACAGTGAGGGGTACAGCTTTATCAAGAGATCTCATAGAACCTCTAAAGAAAGTCAGAAACTGCCCCAAATTTAAAGTAAAGATAAATATTTTGCAAGATTTTTTCTGGAGAGTGCCCTGAGCCATGTTTTTAGCTTAAGAATGTGGTATGAATTGTCAATGCTTATACCAATAGAATAACACGAGACTACAAATTCCTTCCAGGCAACTTTTGCCTTTATTAATTCACCCTATGTGAGACTAGGACTTGGGCTCATGAATGGAGAAGCGAAGCTCAAGGCGAAACAGGAAGTGTAACAACTACATACACATCTTTCTTTTATATTTGAGAATATGATGTAGTCCCAGTGCATTCTGAGATACATTGCCTGGTGTCAGTGAAAAAGCATTTAGTAATAAGGGAGGATAGCATCAAAGATTTATGGCATTTTAAAATCCAGAAAACTTGTTGTCACGCAGGTTGACAATTCACATCATCAGTGTAGCTGACATTGTACAACTGTCCTGCTTCATAAAATATATTTAATTAATTCCAATTTTAAAATGGTATTTGATTAGAAAGAATTTTCAATCACTACCAAATTATCCCATTTTCTACTATTTTCTTCATCTTAAAAATACTTCCACTGTATGTTTCTGAAGGCTTACATGTTCAGAATGGCAACCAATGTTCAAGAATGACGCCAAGTAAAGTTTTGCCCACATTGATATGAGAAGAATGAGCATACTTTAAAAGTTTATAGGAGGACAGATTACAGAGCCTTGAATGCAGGTGACTGATGTTCTTTCAGCATTGAACAGCAAATTTAGAAATGCCTATTCCATCACATCCAAGCATCACTTCCTGTCCATTTAAAGACAGGAACTCGCTAACTGCTTTGTAATAAACTAGATGATAAAGTTCAACCTTCCTCTTCTGGCATATAAGCTATGCAATTGAAATAGTATTTTGTCACACACTTGGCAACTAGAAAAGACATACAGGAAAGTCCTCTGAAACAAGGCTTCATACAGCTTCCATAAAGCACTGCCACAGCCTTGAAAAATTTTAAACTCACAAGGAAAAAGCCCCACCAATATCTAGTCAATGGCAATTGTAATATTACAAGAAAAAAAGTTTCTTATGCATACCCTGCATTTGTAGGCTTCTCCCCCAGGCCCTGTATCAAGCTGACTACATCACATGCCTTCTCCTAAGGAACAAAGCTTACAACAGACAGTATCTCCTTCTACTTGGGAATATTAGGATGTTAGAAATGAATTGCAACATGCCCTGGATCAAATGAATGCAGAAAGTTATGCGAGTCAGGTGACGTGAGACTTAGCGTGTGTGTGTGCGTGGGTGTTACTATTACTTTTATTTTTTGAAGTGCAGACATAGAGTGCAAAAGCTGATCCAACACTACTACAGTCCTAAAACACAGTAATCAGAAAAACATACAAGTGTCCCCATATTTACATGGATGGTACATATATGTTATAACCCAAGAAAAAGTTCAGGTTAAAACAGCACTATGCGGTTTTTGATTAAGCCAAATGATAAACAAATCTGTCACTGGAAAAGCTATTTAAAAATAATACTTTATTTAAATAACAAGCAAAAATTATGTATATTGACAAAAAAAATTATTCTTACCTTCTGTTTATGATAAGTGTAAGAATAGCTAAGATGAAGCTTATTTTTATAAACATACTGAAAACAGTAAAATAACCTATTCCCAGAGTAGTTGAGAAAAAAACTTTGAGCATATGTCTATCTTTAGAGGGGAAGAAGAAAGAAGTGAAAGGGGTATCTATAACAACCCAAAGGAATTTAACAAACATGGACACGACGGAGCATGAAGATACCAGACTACTAGGGGCATCTGTTTCGCAGAAGTAAAGGAAACACATATGCAAGAACAATTTGCTAGAATATATAAAGCCTGAAATATTGCTACTGTAAGAAAAGGAAAGGATCATTTGAAGTATTAAAACACCAGAGAATACTGAACAAACCCAGAAATTCAGCGAAAAAGAGGAGGATTAAAAGTTAAGAAGAATACAGAAACGGAGAATTGAAGACACTAATGACTGAATAAGGACTTCCTAAGAAAACAGCAGTTCATATCTGAAATATTTACAGGGTTTAGCAACGTTTATAAATATGGTATTATATTTTAGATACTTGTTTCCCCTATAAGATTTGTCACAGTGGGGATAACAGAGTTATAGGGTTAGCTTTTTTTAATCTGTGGAAGTTTTTTCATGGTTGATATACCTCCTTAAATAAATTTTGGGTAGTCTACAGTTATTACAGGGTCTGAGAATCTGTTGCTTATCAGAGATTAATTTAATTTAAATACCTTTTTGCAAAATAGCTGCTAAGTGTTCTCCTAGTAGCTGTTTCTCCACACATGCAATCAGTGGTTTCCTAAATAAGGCAAGAAAAGTATATTAGAAGTATTAGAGGATAAGGGAATTGCCTCCTGTCACAGTGTATTTGTGAAAAACTTTGATTATAGTACAAAAAAATCAACAATTTTCTACTTAAAACAGAGGCTATACATTTAGACAAAAATGTCACATCTGATATAAGCCAAGAAAGAAAACAATACACCATGTATGTATGTAATTGAAAAAGAAATTCAGGCTTGAATTCTAAAAAGCAAAGTCTTACACGGTAGAAGAGAAAAGCTTAGGTACCAAAAAATCAATATAAAAATGTTTTTGGGAAAAAAAAAAATCAAATTGACATTTTCTTGGAAGCAAACAAAGCAAACAAAGCAAAAACCTCCAAGGTGTTGAACTCTGGAACAACACGATACATGCTGGTGATGTTCACAACTCAAAGTTTTCATTTAACTGTGTTATGGGCCTACATAGACGTAAATTGAGCTAGAACTACAAGACTCAAATTTGCAAAACATTTTAAATTTGTCCTTGAGTTTTCCCTACTTTTTACGTTTACTGTAATATTCATTTGATACATTCACTTCAGACAGAACTGGTAATGGTAAGTTTTCCTTTCCATTCTTTATAGACTAAAAGAAGAAAGAAATGCCTGAAGCGCAAAGGGATAACTACTTCCAACATTGAAGCTTCTTCCATTCTCTACCATACAACAATAAAAGGCACCAGAATTTTATAAAACTAGTTCTCAAGAACCTTATTTTAGGTTTCCTAGAAGAGAGATGCTAGACTCAAATGGATAGAAGCCATTTATGTAGCAGCATCCACTTTATGTCCCTTCCTTTGCCAGAGCACCACCTTTGCAGAACCACCCCAAACAATACTTTGCCTGACCTTCCATACAATACACAGTTTTAGTTCCTTCGTCTCAAAAGATTAAATTAGAATTTGGAAATGTTCAGAGAAGGGAACAGGGATGACTGAAGTAAGCAGCAGCTACAAGAAAAATAACTGCACATGTTGGGGCTCTTCTTATTGGGAAAGAGTACTTAGCAGGGATATAGTGCACTGAGAGGCAGGGAGAAGGTGGAAGGGTACTGACTGATCACTTTCCGTTCCAACGAAGAGCTAAGATCATCAGAGATGGCACTGGGAGCCTGACTTAAACAAAAGGAGCTGATTTATCATGTGGTGGCTAGTGCACTGGTGGAACGCTTTACCAAAGGCTGGCACAGATGGAAAAGCTTATGGGAAGCCCAGTGAGACAGTGCAAGTATTTGAAAGAGATCCAAACAGACGACCCACATCAGCTTCAGCAAATACCCTGAGCTGAAAACAGGCAGGTACCAGGAGAGTATCAGGGCATCACATATACTTACTCTATTCCCTCCCTTCAGTGGTTGTAAGCTAACATGAAATACCAGCTAAGAAATACCATACTTGGTCTTAACAGGTATGGCCATTTATGGTTACTTCCATACTCCCTGAAATTTCCAACTACTGCTATCTACAGCTGCTGACTGTCTCCACCACTAGGAGTCCAGGATAAGATGCATAAAATACCAGCCTTCGCTCCAGAAGACAATTTTTCTGCTTGAGACTGAGAGGCAGAGCACTATTTCCTAAGAAGCAGACAGCATGAGTATCTACCTTGCTGCCAGCTGATGAATGAGCCTGAAGGTACCTTCTGTACAGCCTCAAAGTCATCTCCTGACCAACCAGGAGACATGCTTATTTGGGTCAGCCATCCAGAAAGAGGCATGTACTGATGGGCTGAATAAGTCCTTCTGTGGGCTGCAACATCACACACTCCATATGTTGCATAAATCTGGTTTGAAATGTTTTGGATGGTGTGACAATTGTCCTGGAAGTATCATTTCCATCTCAAGAGCAAACAAAGTAACTAAATTTAACACGCTTTCTGCTCTTTTCATGCACATCTGGAGAGACTGTGTCACCTAAGGACAACTCAAGTGCAGCAATTTTAAGAACTGCTGTTTCCTAATGCAAAGAAAGGAAATTAGTGTGTACCCTTCTAAAAGTAGGTTTCCAAGCCCTTAATTAAGGACATGATTCAAAGCAAGGACTTGATGTATATCTAGATGAAAACATATCAACCTCTTTTTTGACTTAAACAGTAAATAAATAAGTATGTGCTTTAACTCCATACATAGAAATGGTTCCATATATTTTAGTGAGAGTGGTTTTGCCAGAAAACGCGCGTTACCCTGCAATCAGCATTTACAGGAAGATCCAAGTTCAAATATGTACCATGACATGCAACACGTGTGTGTGAGTGTATATATATAAAATATGTCTCAAGAAAATAATTTTAAAAGATACTTTTTATTCAGTTATCCTTTTAACACCCAGTGAAAGGCCAACACGTCATCCAGAAAAATAAAAAATAAAAATATTATTTGCTTTACCAATTGTTATGTTCCTTATTAACAAAAATTCAACAGCTTACTGCAGGACAAATTATATCTGGATTTATAGTGTGTTAGTAGTACTTCCTGAATGCACACTCTTATCCCAGCAAAACACACACGTTATTACTCAACACCCAAGTGCAAAAGGGTCAAGGTACCTTGCACGATACATTGACAGCAGCTGAACCAAAGCTGATCTACTGTTAAGCTTGTGAGTGATGTTCATGTCCTCTATCCTACGCCACAATTTAACCTTTTCTTTTCTTGCCTAATGAGTCTTTCTTTCCCTCAAGGGATTTGTGGTTAATGTTGTTGTCAGTACCCGAATGGCTAAAATCAGCTGGTACTTTCGTAAGTTTTGTTAACTTCAGTATAGACTGATAAATCTTTCTGGACAAATTTCTCCCCTCAAAGTATATTTTCACTGATAAAAATAAAGTCTTGAAAAAAACAAGATATATCACAAGCACTGCCAATGAGAGAACACCTCTAAAATAAGGCAGAAATTATCTCTATGATATGGATAATCAAACATGAAAGATGCTTGACTTATGCTAAGAAGGATAAAATTTGTACTCACTGTGTGCTGTGGTCTAAATATGTTATTACTCTGTCTCCTTCTTCTTCCAAACGTTTATTAACATGGTGAAGATATTCTGGGACCTAGTGAAACAAAGAGAACGTCGACTTCAAGTACAAAGGTATGAAAGGCAGATAATCTTGTTCCACGACAATTGTGTTAAACCATTAAGCTTAAAGAGGACACAAATCGGAAGGGAAGATTGCATGAGAATGTTGTTACATTAAGTAACAATCATTATATTAACTAATAATCTATATTTTTATTAATAAATGTTACTTTATATTAAAAGTATAATAACTGCATCTGACAGAAACAAAGAGAAAAACAAATCTGAGAATTTTTCAGAGGAATTTAACTTTTTTTCGAAACCCTTCTGAGCTAAGCTAACCCTTAAAGTATCATGGAACAGATTTGCAGTTGGTGTGAACCACACAGTTCTACAATTCCAATGGCAGCTTCTCCAGTGCAGTATCCGTCCCTATAGAGAGTTAACATATTTAGTACCTTATTACAACACGGGTATTAAACTAAGGCTTCAAATGATGACACCAGTTATGCATTACAGGTGTATACTTACATGTACGCACACACATACATATGCATGTAGATGCACATACAGGTATGCATTATGTGCATATATGTTAAGCATGTACATGTACGTACTGTATAAGTTAGGGCCTTAGTCCATTTGTGTTTTTCCACAGCTTTCCACCTGGCATATAAAAGCAGTAAGACTCTTAGTCTGAAAACCTGCATCAAAGCATTTCGCCTCAGGTCCCTGAGGAACGCCAGTGAATGAGGTGAATGGAGCAGGATTAGATGCAAGGATTCACCTCAGTGCAATGTAAACACGTGTTTTCAGAAGTGTTCGTTGTGACTCAATGATAAAATGGAATTAACAAAGCTAGTCTTCTGTATTTTAGACCACTAAGAAACACATACATTTTCAGAGATAACCACATCTGCAGGCTGCCCACTGCAGAGTATAATTTCATCGCAAGAGGACAGAAAACAAAAATATCTTAAGTCTATCTAAACAATAAAGAACAGAAACAATACAGCAAAATAAATACAATAAAACAGTAAACTGTTTACTTAGGCATAACCACATAGTAAAATGATGCCAGTGGGTATTTTACAGCTCATAGGCAAAAATAATACTGATGGCACACCTTTAAGCTTTTTGTGGAAATGACTTTTGGGTGGTGTGACTTTAGCTACACAAAATGTCACTGGGTTTCTCCACCCCTAATTACATATTTCAAGCACCAAGGCAATCTGGAGTCTGCTCTTCCCTTTGATACAATACTGTGCAGTCCTCATCAAAACACTTGAATGTATATACATGTATGGGTACTTGGGTACCCATGAAGTGGATCGAACACTAATACACCATGGCACTACCAGAAGTTCCCATGGAATTCCAGAGCAGATAAAACTAACATAAAAGCAATCATCTACAGCGTGCACATACCTCTCTTTCTTGCATTAATCTTTGGCCCTCTGCAGCATATAAACAATTTGTCTCTTCCAGAAACTTCTGTTCAAATGATTCCTTGTAAACCTGTTAAAAAAATTAATTCAGTTACTTACATTAAGTTGCCAGTAAAGGCAGCATATTTTGGTTGTCAGGCATAGAGGACAAGTAAAATCTCAAGAACACACATAGTGATGAAAAGTGTCAGAGTAACATTACACTAACGCAGAAATGCTCTGTTTGCCCACTCGTTTTGGAAAGACTGAGACCAGAGCCGATTTCCTAGTGCAGCAACAGCATGTTTCTGTCATCAGTACTCAAATTATCTAAATTGACAGGCTTCTGCTTAAGGCACACAGACCAACACCAACAACCAACATCACATCACAGCAATGACATCCAGTCCACTGGAGGTTAAGACTCCCACTGACGCTTCTGTGGAAAAAAAAACCCAATAAAATACTTCCCATTAGCAAAACATTCCCATCAGTAAAATAATAATACACTTAAGTAATGCATCTTCAGGAGGCTGAAAACAGGTTGTAGAGAGGTGGGGGTCAGTCTCTTCTCCCAAGTAACAAGCGACAGGACAAGAGGAAATGGCTTCAAGTTGCACCAGAGGAAGTTCAGATTGGATATTAGGAAAATTTTTTACACTAAAAGGGTTATTAAGCATTGGAATGGGATGCCCAGGGAAGTGGTTGAGTCACCATTCCTGGTGGTATTTAGAAGACGGATAGATGTAGTGCTTAGAGATATACATATGAGTGATGTTTTTTGTCAGCATTAGGTTGATGGTTGAGGTAGATGATGTGAAAGATCCCTTCAAGCCTATTCTATTCCATTCCATTCTGATCTGCCAGGTTTACCTCAGCAGCCCAGGAAAAACAAATTATATCAAATAAAGTGAACTCTCTTTCTCTAGGAAAGGAGTAAGGTGAGTGAAAAAGGCAACCATCAACGATTGCAGACATTGAAACATTTCTGCATAACGATTAACAGTTCAGTATAGAAAGGAGGTAAGTTAGAAAGGATAACTATAGAAAATAGTTGAAAGTCTGGAGAAGGTAGCTAGGAAATAACATGTAAACAGAGGGACAGCTAGTGAAAAGAAAAAGGAAAGATTCCTTGAGCATGATGGAAGAATAGAAGAAAATATTTCTTCCAAAACATACAGCAGAGCTGTAAAACTCTTTACATTCTGACCACTTTTTTTCCTCTTAAGGACTCTTAAAAGCTTGATTTTTTTGGTTTTTTTTTTCAACGCAAACTTAAATACGAAACCTCTGGCTTGACAAGCATTCGTAGCACAGTAGGTCACTAATTCAGCAGTCACAAGTAGACATCAACTTTGTTTTAGCCGCCTCTTTACACTAGCTCCATGCTCAACAGAATCAAATACTGGATTTCATTTCTTACATTCCTTTCCTTCAGAATAACTGGGGAAACATTAACATAAGAGGATACGGAATTATTTTCTGCATAACACGTGTAAAGCTGTACAGTAGGAAACAGCTATAGAAAAGGATTTATGCAAGCAGGAATCAACTTTCAACAGCTGGGCCTGAATTGCTTAATTGCCTAAAAATCAGAAATTAGAAGATTAATTGTTTTCAAGTGAAATTTAAGATTTGAAAAAAAAATCAATCTTTCTCCAGCAGATAGCTTCTGCTGAATGAGGGAGAAGTGGAAATCCTGATGTATAATTACAGGATCATGAGCACATCTCTATCTCAATGAAGTGACAGATATTAGAAAAGAACATACTAGACTGGATTATTTTCCCTAGTGAAAAAAGAAAACTACACTTTCAAGTCAATGAAGGAGAATGCAGACTTAAATCCAATTCTGTAAGAAGGAACCAGTAAAGGAGAATGTTCATGTTTAGTTTGCAGAATACTTTGCTACAACAAAAATCTAAAATACCAAAAAGATAACACCTAGAAAAAGCTGACATAGTTAGAGAAACCTGGCAAATAACAATGAGAAAAAGCAGACAAATCAGATCCACACCTCCAAGTTATATGCACACAAAAATCATTGACAGAAGTCTGCCTTCTCTCTTGAACAGAAATATCAGTTACTCATTTTTCTGGTACAATAGACAAAGTTATGGATGAAAGTCAGGAGGATAAACGCAAAAGGCAGAAAAGCAGGTAAGCTGCTTGACCAAAAAGGACTATTTTATGCAGTTTTTATGCTTTTTTTAAACCTGCAGCCAGTTTCCTAACACTGTACACCACTTGGGAATGGAGCAACCTCAACTGTTTGTAACAACGGAAGACAGCACAAAGCTGCAATGTTGACCAGAGAACAACACATGCCAGAGTCAGAAGGACAACATTTTTTTATTCTAACTTGGTTAGTTAGTATCTATGCTAATAGAAAGTTCCAGTAAGTTACATATTAACCTCATCTATTTGAAAATGTTGGCCTTAACTTTGCATCTCGTTCTGTCCTTGGCATTTCTGCTAAGAAGTTGACGATGCAGTGATGTTTCTGTGATACTGACCCGGGATCTGGGCTCCAAAAAGCCTTTTTACAGTGACAGAGGGGGTCTGGGGTTTTTTGTTGCTACATTTAACTAGCACTAGGCTTAGAAAAGCAGTGATGAAGAAGACAAAACATTACACATACTAAAAGACTTGCCAGCCTATTATTTAAGAGTCTGTAGGCCACTATTTCAGTTAAGAAAAAACAGGCAAAGAGGTCTCATTTACGAACAGAGAATGAAAGACCATGCACTGGGTAAAGAAAAGGCAATCAGCCTAGCGGGTAGATTTTGAAGCACATTTGCTAGAAGAATAAAATTACTCCTCCACAACACACAAATTAGGGAAGTCCAAGCTCTGTTTCTAAACATAGCCAGTAGTAGTAAAGTTTGCTGGACTCACCTGCAGATCAGACAGCATGCTCAACAAACTCCGCAGCAAACTTCTGTCCACAGCTTCACCATTCCGTTCTCGTTCAATCAGCAGGAGGATTCCATCAATAGTCTTGTTTTGAACTTGCTTGTCACTAATGACATGATTTCTAAACAACTCTAGCCCCATATCCCTGTGTGAACATTGAAAATTAATAATGACACTGTCGATTCTTTTCGAAAGTCTGCATCTCAGCTTGAGAAAAGTATATACATATCAAGTATATAATATGTATATACATATTATACAATATATTTCATATATTANCTTATGACCTAATGATCACCTGTATCAGATTCTTGGTTCATACTAAGTAATAGTGCCCCTATGCCATGAAGAAGGTAATTATTAAACATCTTCTTGGCCAAGGAAAACAGAAATATTAGATAGAACTTGTTCTCGCCAACATTTTCCCACGCATCAGGATTTCAACAGAGGGAATCTTCCCAGCATGAGAAAAAAAGACACAAAGTTCAACCAGACCTTTTCAATGACATTTGATAAAGGGAAGCCTAATGCAAAGAACTGGAGACAAACTACTGCAGAGGCCAGGAAGAAAGACATCCACAAGATAAGTGAGGATGCCAGGCTCCTCAGACAGCCAGAGGATCTCCTGAGAGCACACAAGCCAGCCAGGCAGGGAAAAGGCACGCTCTTACTTCAGTACTTCACATCTTTTTTTGGTTTTGCTTTAGACAGGGTACTGATTCCAGAAATTTTGGCAAAGCCTGGGTTGGTTTGCTCAGGTGATGACATAAAACGCCCCTCAGGAAGGACGGCGATAAACCTAAATGCCCAAAGTTGTGACTGCAGTGTGCTTGCTGCAAGTACAGCAGCATCTCAGTGAGCTGGCTTTCATCTCAACGCCCTGAGCCACAGGTCTCAACTCTCAAGAGGCCAGTGCTGGAAAGATGATCTGCACTTTGCCAGTGTACCTGACTTATTTAAAAAACAAACAAACAAAAAAAACCCAAACCAACTCAAAACCAAAACCATGGAGCATGAAGTTGAACGTTGAATTTTGTCAAGACCTGGAGCACCTGAAGTAACACTTGGCACAGGGCTAAGGTGCAGAGGCAGCAGCCCAATAAGGTTCCCCCCCTCACCCAGGCCGTGACAACTACAGCTATATATATGCCTTGGCTTTTCGGCGTATGTTCGCAGACCTTTTTCTTCTTCTACCCTCACTTTACAACAAATATTCCCGGGGAAGAAGGAAATGACACATGCATATGCTGACAAGTGTATTTCCATAATCAACCCAAAATTTTAAAGACCTATTGCACGGATCAATTACAATGGGAAAATTTTTCAACCTTTACAAACATAACAGCATGTTCAAATTCTAAAGGTTTGAGGAATACTTACATGGATACCTACCATATAGAAGGAAGCATTGAATTTTGAAGTACATATGTACGATCCAAAAATAAGAAAATGCTTCTGATCATGATCTGAAAATATGTAAAGGAAATGTTGTCTCTTCACCAGCACACGACGTTTTAAATTATAAAGCAACTTCTGAAAAACTATGTCACATTGACATGCACCTTAGTTGTTGGTGCATGTATTTTCGACTTTTGTGGTGACTTGCACAGCCACTGATATGTAATTTATATACTAAGTGGTATCACCAAGGACATCCAAGATAGTTTTTAAATTCATGAACATTAACTGAATAGTAAGCCTGTTATAAGTTTTAGTGCTACTGAGATACGTAAGCCATTCAAGCAGTACCATCATGACATTCAGTAGACACCCTGAAATAGCATGCTGCCATGTTTTTTACAGTTTGATAAGAGAAGCTTTAAGCAGAGACAGTAACAAACTACGCAACAGATCTTTTCACAGTAAAAATCAGCTGCCAAAATTCATGAGGAAAATAGAGACAGCTTAATTCTAACAGGGAAAAAGAAGGTATAAAAAATAAAAAATATATATTTTTTCAAATTAAAAAACTGGTAGGAGGTGGTTTTTAGCTTATTACTCTTTCACATTCAAAATCTATCCTTAACTTTTCTCATAAAAAGGCTGTCCAGATTTCAGTTTAGCATAAATCTGGATGCCAGTAACCCCCAGGTGGCAAGAAAGCCACTTGCTACAGGTTGATGCTTTGAGGGAAGAAAAAAAAATGCTCAGTAGTAATTAAAGTGAGCAGAGCTCATAGTAAAAGCCTTTTTATAAAAACACATATCCAGTTTAATTACGTTTTCAAGACAATATAGTTGAGTACTATTTTCATCAAACTGTTGAATTTGTTTTGAGTAGTTTCCGTAACACTTTCCATTTTTATTTCAGATAACAAGCACATACCTCTGCCCATTCCCCACAGGGAGGGAAGAAGAGTGGATTCAAGGAATGATAATAGAAATTAAACTGTTTAGGGCATCTGTAGCCAAAGCTAAGTGACATGCAACAAAAACTCATGACACAATCCTAGTTTAGAATTATAATGGAACATTCTTAAAGGGAAAATTCACATTCACACCTCTTTGAGAGAGGATTTTTTCCTATAACATAATTCATTGTGGAGGTAGGAGACAAGAAGGGGAGGAAGAAAGAACGAGAGAAAGAACGAGAGAAAGAACGAGAGAAAGAACGAGAGAAAGAACGAGAGAAAGAACGAGAGAAAGAACGAGAGAAAGAACGAGAGAAAGAACGAGAGAAAGAACGAGAGAAAGAACGAGAGTTTCAAGTCTTTTATTTTTCCTGATTTTTAGTCCTATAGTCAGGATAATCGCCTCTGCCTCAGGGGTGGGGTGAGGTGGGAGTCACAAATTAACCCAGCTTTTGGAGCCATCCAAATGGATTCTCCAATTACTTAAAATTACCAACAGCAAACAATTTCAGCATAGCCTGGTTAGCTTTTCTTCTCACCCACACAAAGCAGATGCCAATATATTTCTGAGTGATGTTCCAACTTCATATGAAACCTATGAAAGTCAGAGTTAACACAACAGAACCTAAGTTTTCAGAAACAAAACCGCCTACAACTAGCAAAGGGGAAAGTGAAAAGCAATGCTGAAACTTGGAGGAGGAGGTGCAATGCAGTCCCAAGTTAAAACCACGACAAATCCATTTTTGCCAGATTTCACACCTCAAGGATACATATTCTGAACAAACATTCCACTTACCATTTGTCTGCAATGATCTTGCCAGCATTTATTTATCTTCTTTAAGAATAAAAGACTATCCAGAGAATCTGTAGAGCGCCAGTTAAGGAAAACTAGCTTACCAGTATGTTTCGAGGCCAGATTCTGGAGGTGATCTTTGTCAGCCATTAAGCAAATCTGCTCCATGGATATTCTCATGTTACTTGGACTGCCCAAGGATAAACCGTTAATTGCAGAGCTTCTGCCCAGCAGAGGGGCTGGCAGCTCTCCCAAAAGACCTCCCTATGTTTTCAAGGAGTAACGCTCACTGCTCTTCAGTAATACCATCTAGTGGCTGCACCGTGTAACTATGATACAGATTCAAACAAGAAATCCCACCACTGTCAAAAACAACCTTGTCACCAACTGGGGCGAGAGGGACAGAAAGGTTTATTTTGTTTGTGTAATGAGTTGACACTGTGCACTACGGGAGTGACCCTAATCTCTTAAAAGCAGTAACAGTTCTAAATAATCCTCTACAAATCCAAATACCACTCTTTTCATATACATCTCCAGGTCTCCCTAAGTAAACGAGAGTTTTCTTCATTACACAACAGATTCAAATGTTTACAAATAACAGAATTCTCATTTGTTGTATGAGTAAATCCAAATGTGGCTTTACCTTACTCTCCAACTCCCTATGGCCAAATCTGATTAATGTGATTTCACTCCCTTTGGATATAGAGTGGTACACCTGGAAAATACAAAATTCTCAATTCTCCAAACCACCAGCTCTGTCAGAGAGCAAAGAGAAAACAAAGTTTTAAAGTACCAATTTTAAAACAACTCCTTAGAAGATCGTCTGAAATCTGAAAAGACAGATATGCAAAAAATGGTTAACTGTACACTGCTTTAAAGTAAACTATAATATTTGGTTCTCAGAGGACAGTTATGTTTAAGAGACTACTCTCCTGACCAATGTACTTTTTAGTTAGATGTGATTTTAAATGTGTCAACGTAGATTTAATGAAAAAATCAGCTGCCATGTAAAAGGTGAATTCAGAGTGCTGATTTATATATCTATGTTTCTTATATGCTATGTAGAAGCCAGACTCTTTTAAGTGGGACTCCAAAAAAACCACAAAACCACCAAAAAACAAACCCAAAACCACACAATCCAAATCTATGTTGGAACTTAGCTACATAACAGTAGGGAAAAAAAAGAAGAAAAGAAAAAAGGAAAAAACCTATCTTTATGAGTGTAGGCACCTACCAGGGGAATGCAGCAAACTGAGAGTCACGATGCAAAGCACATTTAAGCCATTCACCTGGAAAGAAGGTTCTTTCTGGACCCCAGTTCCTTGCTTCTTTCTACTTTAATCTATCACATACACACATACAAACCACGTACAGAGACCTGGGAAACACTGCTAGCACCCAAAGGACCGTAATATCTGTCCTATATGGCACTCTCCAGCACCGGCTTGCTAAGACAATCTCCAGGAATGTGGGGACAGCCAGGTGGACGTAGATTCTATTTATCCTACTTCCCCAGCAAGTGCAACCCCTAGACTCTTATGCAAAAGATAGCTGTAACAAAGCATGGTCTCAGCATGCAAAGAAAATAGGGCTGGCTGCACCCAGGTGTACAGAAAAGATCTATGGGGCACCTCTGTGACCAGTGCAGCCAGAAGACAAAACTGGCAATGTGAATTAAAAATGTAAATTAAAAAATATATATAGGAAAATTTGCCATAAAACTTCAGGTTATTGTGCATCCCAAGACAGTCAAGTGATCTCCTTAGAGCCCTCTCCCAAGAACCTCCCAAAGTACACATAAGATACCTAAAAGGCTCAGTGAATGCATCCATGACACGTCACTGCTGATCTGTAGTTATTATTGCTCAAACAGGCATACTTTATGTTCAAGAATTCTTTTACAGAAGATACCGTTGTTGAAAATTACTGCAGAGATTTCAGTGATTTTTTTTTTTAAACCATTGCTACTGTGAGCAACTCCACTATTCATCTGCCATAAAAGTCTGTATCTGTTGTTAAATCTCAGTGCTACAGGAATTTTCTAAATTAGGTGTAAAATTTGCATTCCTATTAAAATGATAGGTAAACTGTTATTAGCATGCTACTTATCAGTACACAGAAATTAGTCACTCAGATGAGTAAAGTTTCTTATGCCTGATTTATAAACATGTAAGCGGTCAAAGAACCTCTTTAACACACTGGCAACTACTATTGTATTTTTTACCAAGTATTGTTATAAAAAAAAATAATTATTCTAACCACTCTAACCATTTTTGTGCATGAGAAAAGGATATTCTCTAAATTGAAGGATTTGTGCTTTCACATGATCTTCACAGACTTGTCGCAGCTGTTTGTACAGTGTAGCAGAGACTTTGTAAGAACAGAGATTTTCAACAGCCTAAAAACCAAAAAAAAGATTACGAATGAGACAAAAAAAACCCCAAACCAAACAACAAAACAACCTTACAATTTTGTGCCTGTGTAATCAAGGCCAACAACAAACAAAAAAAAAAAATGAAAAATCAGCATTATCTGTCCAAATGGTGCACAAAAACAAATCATCCAAATGAAATTATCTAAACAATGTAGAAAAATTAAGACTTCATGATTCCTTTCTCATTTTGGTCCCTTCTTATACTGCTAGATTTCTTGTTTATACAAGGCTCACCATCACCACCTGGGTCATATTTCAGATATGCTGTTAAACATTACTAGAATTTCCACCCCCCAAATACTCCACTCAGCAACAGAACGATTCCTGTAGGTCCATTTTGTTCATCCTCAACGGCACCCACGCACGTACATTTTGGGGGAAAACACAAACATACCAAATATTTTAATTTCTTAATAACTTTGAGGTAGACATTTCAACCACTCTCTCTAAATGGTAAATGAATGCAGCTGTTTTTCTGTCATTTTATTATTTCTTTCTGAATGTTCCCACTGATTCACACACTCATGCTGACTTTTGTAAACCACAACCAAACAACAAAAACCCTACGTTAACTGTTAAATAAAGACTCAAAATGAGTTACTGGGAACTCGTGGGATTTAGTTGAATATTTATCTATAGCTGACTAAGATGACTGATTCTGCCCCAAACCAAACATTCTTGTGGTCAGTAAATTAATGTAAACTGAGTTGCTATGCAGCTGACCTAGACTATGCAGAGACAGCTCTGGCCATCACTAGAACACTGCTGTTCAGCTATTTGGTAATTACATTGTCTTACACTACCAGGTTTTTTTTCCTCTCAAGAAACTCAATGAGAATGCCAAAGAGAAAACGTAACCTTGCTAGATACCACTGCCTATATTTAGACTTTGTTCCAAGCACACTTTATTTTAACTTGTGTGCTGTATTTCAATAAACTATTTTATTAATAGATCACACCATCCGAAATGAATCACAATGAAGAGAGCCAAATGTTCTGTGAGAACTGTAAAGTTTACAGTAAGTATTTTTGGCCATTCAGTGCTTCATACAAAATTACCCAAAGGAGTTGGAGATGATTCTCAGAACAAAAAATCCAGCTGTCTTTAACTTTACCTCAACTGCTTTTATGTTAGGAGGTGATACTGCACAGAACACTGCCTAAAGCACTATTTCACCTGCGCAACTAAAATCGACCCAAGAATATTTTCCTTTGCTCCAGAGGATTTATTTGGATTTTTGGATGTGTCTTACTTCTTTGTAATATGAAACACTTGGGTGCCTAATGCCAGCATGGAACTTTTTGTCCAACTATTACTAAATGTTTTTCACTGTTTCAGTTCAAGACCACCCAAGCACATTGGCTACCAAGTGCCTGGACTGAGAGAGAGGTGAGGGGGAAAGTGGGGCTGCCTCTTTGGGCAGCTGAAATAAACTTTAAGTCACAGTGTATTTCAAACTACAGCTCTATCGCCTCAGTGCCACCTCTGTTAGCTGCTTCTGCTTTTTTTGATGGGAGGGGCATGAAATCCTATCATTTATACCTTCGTCACCTTTTGTTTCATTCGGCAGTTTGGCTGTCTCGCTTTCTGAAGAAAATTAATTTGACTAGTATTCACCCTGCACACAATTAGTTTGGGGAAAAAGCTACTGTGATTATCACATCTACAAGGATACAAGAAAGACAACACTTTCAGACTCCTCACCTACACAGATCTAGCAAAAGTTCCGTACCTTTTAATAGCTTGTTTTGAGCACAGCCTTCTGTTTTAACATTTAGCATGCAAATTATTGCTACTTCTTGTATTATTTCCTCTGTGAGTTCTAACATCCTGAAGAGTTTGTCTTCCGAAACACAAAGTGAATTTGCTTCCCAGAGATCTCCCCATGGGAAATTCTAACCTACCTCATGTCATTTCATTTAAATACACAGCAACTACTGCTTCCTTGATTTTGATACAATATTAAAGCAAGCCTCTGTTATATTTTTCATTAGGGCTTAAAACAGGTAAGTAAAACAACACCTGCAACACACAGTATTAACACATAATCATTTTGCAGATAGTTTGTTTTGTTTCCCAAGACACAGCCCTTCCTATCTAACCAAATAAAGTTTAATATCCAAAACAATGTCATCTTTTTTTTTTTTTGACTCTTCACTACCACACCGTCCTACTCTATGTCCTCCAGAAGGGCAGCGCTGCCTCATTTCAGGTTATTTAGGACCTTGCTGCAAAGGGAATTTTCTTTTTCCATTATTTTTATCACTCACTCCTCACTTGGCAATCCTTTGCACTGCCCCACTTTCTCTATCCCAGCAAGTGTAAGGTACTTCTATCAAAATCTGTGCGATCTACCACCAATACCAGACATCATTTCTATTTTAGTCGCAAAAAATTGGCTGCCACCCTCCCATTGCTCACTGACTACGTCTCTGCCAAGCACCTTCACAGCTGATCCCATGCTGCTCCTAAAGCCTGGAAAGGAGTATCCTTCGAGCTTCCCACAGCGCCTTGTCATTGTTCTTCAGATTTTCCTCAGCCACCGTGCCAAATTAAATAAATAAATCAGAAAGTTCAAAGGCAGGCTGGTACACCAGCCCGCTCACCGCACTGAACTCTAGTAGGCCTCTCACTTCCTCCTAGAGTATCAGATAAAGACTAAAAAAAAAAAAAAGGAAAAAAATAAAAAGGAAAAATTAAAAGGAAAAGATAGAGCCAATTATTNGAGAGTAAGAATTGATGCACAGAGAGAAATTTTCCCCCCGTGAATGACTCAGTGCTCACCAACAGGCAGTTAAAACGATCTGTAAGTACAGCTCAGGTTTCCGATGGATGCTGAACTTCATCTTTTATTCCTTTGGCAGGAGAGTAAGTACCTATGCATGCAGAGGCACACTGACTGCCACCACCCACTGTGCAGAAGAAATCTTGCTGATTTGCACCGCTGCCTTATGGATTATTGGATCGGCCTTGCACAGTTTGTACAAAGAAGCAGGCAAACAGGAAAAACAAAAAAAAAAGGCAAGAAGTAGAGTTCTCCCTTCATAGTTTATCTCAAATCTCCCTCCTCCTGTTCTGCCAAAACTCAAGTCTGTATACCCTGGCGATCTCATAGCCATATTTCTATAATCTCATTTCCGAGCCTCTGAAAACAAGTTAGGTAATGCTCCAAGCATCTGTGGGTTGTTGGTTTTTTTTTTTTTAGCTAGGCAGGAAAAAGCAGGATTTTTCAAATGCTGAGTTTAAAACCTTAAAATGTATTATGCAACTCAAATTCTGCAAACCTGCAAGTATTAATAATGTATCACTGTTATCTATTTAAAGGTAATAAATTATACTAAGACAATACGTATTTACATAATCAACCATTTTAGACCCATATATTATACATGTATAATAGACCCATGTATGTTATACACCCTAACTAATCACAGAGACTAGTATAGTCAGCTCTCAAATTCGTCCTGATTTTCCTGTGCATGGACCCAAACACAGATTGCTGGCTCTCCCCTCCCTCACAGTCTGCCCTTTGCAGACAACATCAACACTACCTCAACTGAACATTCAGAAAATTTGAGGTGAGCGTAATAATGTCTTAAATCCTGACCTGGCAACGAGATCTACATCTGCAGATCAAACACCTGCACCCACAGAAAACTCATAACTAACTTAGTGTACGTGGCACAACTTAGCGCATCAGTAATTTTTTTAGAATATGATCAGGGTAAAAAATCATCACTTCAGTTAAATACCTCAAAGTGCAAGCATTTAAAATAATATAGCACTAAACCATATAACAATGGAGAAAGTAGAAAGGGCTCATAAGTACTTCTTTTACCCTCCCTAGCCCCTGCTCCAGTAGTACAGATGTTCCAGAAATATTTTTTTCACCGTTTTAATAAAAAAAACTTAAAATCCTGATTGTTATGCAAATTTAACAGTAATCAGAAGCACAAGTAAACTTGTCAGTTTGTTGCCTGGTCAATCAAGCTTCTTTTTTAATTCCCCAAAGGGTACTGATGTTGGAAGTCTAACCGTCATTACCTAATAATAAGAACAAATATTTCAACACTACTATTCACAAGAGACCATAGCACGTACAAAAGAGAAATCATCATAAAATATGCATCTGTATAACCCAGCAAGAATTGACATCCCATTTTCAGCATCTCGGGTGGGCACTGTATTGGAGAGACTGAGACTTAAATCTCAGCCCTTGTCCAGGCACAGCCTTCCATGTCTCCCAACATAAACTGCTTTTTCATGGGCCTAGATCCTGGTAACTCTGCAAGGAATTGATATATAAAACTGCAAGCTGACTAGACACAAGAGCGTGGAGTGAACCATTCAGAAATTACAATCAGCTTTTAACAAATCAAAATGCATTACGTTAAACCTATAGCTCCGTGAAAGTCACAAAGGAGCCCATTTTCCTTCTGTTAAATTGAGAAAACCCAACCCTACACGCCCTTACCTGGTAGAGCTCTTCAAGGTTGTATTTAATGGAAACGCTACTCTGTATCGCTCCCACAGCTTCATGAAGTTTCTGCCAGGTGTCCTGAGTGTAATTATCTGGTAATTTGGGTCTTTCTGTGGAGGGAGACACAAACAGTTGAAAACCAGCCGCCCGAGGGGACCCCGCAGCGACCTCTCTGGCCCTGGCAAGTTCTGCCCAGCCATGTCGTTGCTGGGTCGCTCTTCAGTTTGACACCAGGGACGGGCAACCAAACTGCACCCAGGGCGGGGAAAACCCGGGCTGTGGCGTTTCACCCCAGCCTTTACTCTTGGCAAAGCAACTCCCGCCTTGCCGTAATTAGTTTTGACACTAAAGGTGGCTTTCTGCCCGCTTCCCACGGGGCGCGGGCCGTCGCCGCCGCGCTGCTTCCTCCCCGCGGCCCCCTCCGCTCCCCACCCCCACGCGTGTCCCCGCAAGCCCTTACAGCGGGATGGTGACGGCAGCGGGGAGGGTTATCAGCGCGGCGACAGGCTCCCCTCGCCCAGATAAGGCGGCGGGGCGGGTGACAGCGGCCGGGCCGCCCTCCCCTCCCTCCACTCCAGCCCGGCCCGGCCCGGCCGCGGGGAAGAGGCGGGAAGCGTCTTGGCCGGCG
>VXBJ01004143.1:757643-802941 GCA_013400055.1 Nycticryphes semicollaris
AGCTCGGGGGGGCCCGGTCGGCGGGCCCGGCCGCCCCTGCCGGGGCGGAGGGCCCGGCCCGCCCCGCACCCACCTCTGAAGTTCTTGATCACGAGTTTCTTGGAAGAGGCGGTCGCGCTTCCCCCCCCTCCTCCTCCGGCGCGGGTGGCGGCGGCCAGCGAGGAGGGCTTGGTGAGCCCGTTGGTGTGCCCCACCAAGGCCGACAAGTGCGGCTTCTTCTGCGGCTCGTCCGCCATCTCCGCCCCGGGCGCCGTGTCCGGCTGGGGCAAGGCGCTGGGCTGGGCTGGGCCGGCTGGTCCCCGCCTCCGCTCCGCTCCCCTCCTCCTCCTCCTCCTCTGCCGCTACCCAGCCGCCCTCCCCCACCGCACCGGTTCGCCGGCCCTGCCCGCGAGTGGCTGCCAAGCGCCGCCGGCCCGGGAGTCACTGGCAGCCGACCGCCTCCACCTTGCCCGGGGGTGGGGGCCCGGCTGCCGCCTCGTCCCAACCCGGGTGCGGCTCCACCCGGTGCCCGTGTCGGGGCCACCCCCGGCTCTGGGGCTTGCGGGCAGCACCAGCCCCGCTCACAAGATGGCTCCCGCGCCCGCTGGCGGCTGGGGCAGCGGCTCCCCACCGTCGCCGCGTAGCCCCTGGGTTCCTCCGGCTCCGTTTATCGGTACCAACCGGCACCACGCCGAGGGGCAGCCGGAGCAGGAGCCGAGGAACAGCCGTGTTTCCCGCGCAGACCTCGGCTTCTCGCACCAGGGTGGCCCTTACCCCGAGCGGCCGCCCGCCCTCCTGGCTACCGGCGATCCCCCCCCAGCCCACCTAGAGCACGCCAGGGCCCTACGCTTGCCCGAGCGCAGACTGCTGGGGCATGAAGCATACGTCAGCACTTTTAAGAGCAACGTTTTCAAGAGTTAAATGTTTTATTTAACTTTTCTGACACATGTTCACGGAGAAATACACTCTCCCCCCTCCATCGCTCTGCACGGCCGTGACTAGCGGGGGACTGAGGGACGGGAGGCGGACGGCCAAGCCAGGACACTCTCCCGCGGAAGCGACACGGGACTCCCACCACACTGCGGACCGGGGCCCGCAATGGTCGCCACCCACCTCCCTCATAAGAGGAGGGGACAAAGGCCAGCAGAAGCCGCCGCCACCACACCAACGGCCGTAACAGGCGGACGCCCACCAACGTGCAGCACGAGGTTTACTGCTGACGCACGCTCTCGGCCTCCGCCCACCGCGCTATCCCATTGGCTACCGGGACAAATCCCCGCCTCCTAGGCGGGGAAGAGGAGCGGGGGGTGGGAGTAGGGATGGTACCGGCCTATGCCTTGCCGGGTACCGGAAGCGCGATGCCGAAGTTGCCGGAAGCGTCGGCCCGATTGCCGGAAGTGCTGCGCCGTGGATTGAGGGTGGGCTTGGTGCTGGGGCTGAGTGCGGAGGGTGGAGAGGCCGTCGGGTGCTGTGCTGAGGGTGTGGGAGAGACGCGAGTGGTTCGCTCTATGCAGTTGTGTGTCAGTGTGGCCTTGGTGCTAGGTCTTCTCTTCTGCTGGCAGCGGCTGCCCGGCCAGCCAGTGGTTCGGTAAAACCGCCGCGTGTTTGCTCAGAGCGGGTCTGTGTGCCGTGCTGTCCTCATAAACGCCTTTTCTTTTTATAGAATGTGATGCAACTGCGTTTTATTTGGGACTCCGACCTCTTCTACTTAACGTTTTAATGGCTCACATCACCATAAATCAGTATTTGCAGCAAGTAAGCAAGTTTGTTTTTTATTTGTGGGCACTGTTAGGATACGCGGAGGTGTTTTTCGTTGCGGGAAATATATATTACCTTGTTTAAGAAATAAACCAACCTAGAATGCGTGATGTGGTAAAGAAAAACACTTCTTAAGTCAGTATGAAGTATACCAGCTATGTGCCACGGTTGAATACGTGGAATTTCTAAGAAGTTTGGTGATTACTGATGTAGTGGATAGCGAAGTTGTTTTTCCCTAAGAACTAACATGGTGGGATTTTGTGTGCGTGCAGTAACAAATGCAGCTCAGAGATTCGAGAAGTACAGCAGTTTAAGAAGTACAGAAATGCAGAGAGATAGTGTATACGGCATAGAGGATGGAGATACAGGAGCAGCGTCCCAAGGATACCAACTGGACTGGACTTCCAGTGTGACATGTTTTAACCCTAGGACCATGCAGCCGCTTGCTCACTTACCCGATTGGGATGGGGAAGAGAATCAGAAGAGTGAAACTGAAGAAAAAAACTCATGGATTGAGATAAAGATAGTCTAATAGAGAGAGCAAAAGCTACTCATGCAAGCAAAGCAAAACAAGACATTTGTTCACTGCTTCCTGTTGGCTGGCAGTTGTTCAGCCATCCGCAGGAAAGCAGGGCTCCACCCAGCGTAGTGGTTACTTGGGAAAGACAAACGCTGTAATTCCAAATATGTGTTGTGTCTCCCACTTCTTTCTTCTTACTTGGCTTTATTTACTGAGTGATATCATATGGCATGGCATCTTTGGTCAGTTGGGGTCAGCTGTCCTGGCTGTGTCTCCTCACAACTTCTTGTGCCCTCTCCAGCACAGCCTACTCACTGGTGGGGCGGTGTGAGGAGCTGAAAAGGCCTTGACAGCTCAGCAACAGTCAGAATCATCAGTGCATTATCACAATATTCCCATCTCAAATCTAAAACTTAGAACTATACCTGCTGATAGTAAAAAAGTTAACTCCATCTTAGCTGAAACCCCAGCACAGCATCAAGCTTTTAGTGTGACCATTCTTACTGTCTCTTTCTGAACCATCACATGTTCATTGTTATCTTACTCTCTTTAGTCAAGACCAGTCAAGTCAATCGAGCAAAAGGTATGGAGAGTAATTGGCTTTTAGTCTCAAAAATGGAGCGGCTCAGATCTCTTAGGACAGTGATCTGTTCTAAAAACAGTGATCTTTTCCAGTTGACAGTCCTCATGATCCTCTTTCTCTACCCTCCGTGTCATCTGTGCATTTAAACGGTCTACATTTTCTTAGGTTTATGTACATCTCTCACCAATACCTTGTCTCTTAGGGAAAAATGTTTTGTTCTGTGCCAAACCTGGGCAATTCCCTGATGAAATGGATGCTCACTAGGTAGCAATGGGTAAGGAAGTGACAGATAGCAGCTTGCCTAAATGAAGACAGGTAAATTAAATGCATAGCTGTCATTCCAAAGGCAATGTCTGATGTTAGACTAACATATGTATAGAATACTTCTGAAACCTGTTATATTCTGAGAGAATAGTTTAATTCCGCTTTCTGCTAAAGATAACTCCTTGTAGAAACACAGCCTGTCTGAGCAGCTTATTTTGACATCAAGTTAGAAATTTCTTCACTTTTTGGAAGTAGTTCCAGGTATTGCTTGAAAGTTCCTTTCCCACTGTTTGTGCTTTCTTTGTCATATTTCTGTGTCATGATAGGAAGAAAAAATACTTTGCTGTATGGAAAGCCTATACCAAATGGGAAAAATTGTAGACTAAATTAGCAAAAGAGGCAGAAAAATAATAATGAAAATCAACTGCTTAAACTCTTTCAGAGATTGATGTTGGTTTTTTCAAGTAAGGGAGAGCTAATTTTGTGTTTTGGAAGTAGTTTTTCTCATTAAATCTTAATATTGCAAACAATCATACACAAGAACTGTTTATGCCTTCACACATATGTTTGATGTCCACAAGTCCAACTGGAATTTTAAAAAGCTTAAAAAAAATTTGGTTCACAGCGGCTGTCTTTTAGTACTAAATTCATGTTTAGTTGTTTGGAGATTCTCTGGTTTGCTTATATCCTACAAGTAAGGACAGAGCCACAGTAGAGTTCACCTCACCTTCTCCACCTTCTGATATGTTTTTGAAAAACAAGGGTATTGGAAGTACAGTATTGAGTCATTCAGTTTTAAGCTTACAGCTGGGTTAGTGTTGATATGGATGAACAGTGGTAAGAAGAAGGTGGCTTCTGTAGTCATGTAAATATAGTGCATGGCTGTGGCTGGATTTTATTCTGTAACAGGTTTTGATTCTTTGGTAGGTGCAAGAAGCCATTGACAGCAGGGATGGACAATTTTGTGCGGAATTGGTATCATTTAAACATCCACATGTTGCAAACCCAAGGCTACAGGTGAGACTGGTTTTGACCTTTCTTTTATTTTGCTTTCAGTTTTTCTAGCTCTCTGTATTGGGTCCCTTTCCATTGGGAACAAACCTCAAAAGCCTGTTTTACAGGCCAGAGCAGGATCCGTGTGTAGGTTTCTTTTTTTCTTCCTGGATGGCTTTCTGTGTTCCACTTTGAATTGTTTTCTGGATAGATACAGTCCTGAAAGTCCCTTCTGGCCAGGTGTACATTAGTTAGTAAGGTGGCACAGTGGGAGTGACTATAAAGAGAGGTTCAGGAGGTTCCAATGTTAGTGCTTATATGCATGTTGGATGCTTTTATTCAAGGCTGGCTTTAATTGCATTCTGGAGACAGACTGCATGGTAGCAATTCATTACATGGGTTGTAATAATTAATATAACTTAAGGTTCTGATAGATAGCAAAGGCATGTATGCATGAAACTGTAATGACAAAATATCCGTATAATGTTCTGCTTCTGGTGCATTGGATTTTCCTTTAATGTTTCATTGATTTGTTCTATACTTAGCTTCCATCTCCAGAGGAGAAGTGTCAACAAGTTTTGGAACCACCATATGATGAAATGTTTGCAGCCCACTTAAGGTAAAGATGGACCAGGAACATAAAGTCGATTGCGATACAACCAATGTGGATGGGGAAGGATATCCTAAAGTTTACTTAGTTATGTTGAAGGGCTTGCATCTGAAAACTTGGTATTCATTAATCTTATAAACACTGCTAGAACTGTAGGAAATAATGACCTCTCTTTCCTCTCCACAGAAAGTTTGCTTTATGTACCTGGCAGTCTACTGTGTGTAGGCATTGACACAGCCTTGGTTTCAGTGCTTGCTGTTTCCTTTGCTCTGCATCTACTAGTTACACAAGAATTTAGGGTGAAATAAGTAAAGGAAATAAATATTTTTAAAGGGGTTTTAGTCATAAAAGTGTTCTTAAGACAGCTTTAGGACTTAAGTAATACTGTCAGGCTTTATTTTAAAAATAATTCTGCATTAATGCAGCCTTTAGTTCACTTTCAACAGTCTTGGAGTTGGTTTTTTTTTTTTTTTTTATCTGTGCTAATCTTGGTGACAGTTTCAATAAGAATTAGCATATTACAGTTGATACTCTACATACTATAGAAAAAAATCCCTGTTCATCTCCTGGATCGCTTTTCTACAATTATCAGGCTTGTACAATTTAAGCACAAGCTTAAAATACTTGTGCCAATTTGTTAGGAACATTTCTAATCATATTTCTGTGTTATGTTTTTAAATAAACAGTAAAGCTCTATGCCTGTTAAGAGGCAAAAATTAAATATTTGTCTTATGCATATGGTATTTTCTGATGCACTAATGCAGTTTTTCTTTGACAGGTGTACTTACGCTGTTAGTAACCATGACTTTATAGAAGCATACAAATGCCAAACAGTTATCGTTCAATATCCTTTTCCGTAAATCTTGTATATTGTTTGCAGTTTAACTCTGTGTCTTTTTGTAGAATAAGTTGTCTTTTACCCCCTTTCAAATCTAGTAGAATGTGATCTGCTTCCAGACACACTTCAGCTGTGTAGGTTCTTAAGCAAGGAAATTCAGATACACTCTTCTTTCAGCTTTCTGTGGGGCTAAGGGGGAATCTGGCACCTGGCTCTATAATAGAAAATTAATTTTTCACATAGTATGAGAGGCCCTCAGATCATTAATATACCTCCCAGCTTGTACTTGGCTGGAGGGGAAGATACTGATTCAGATAGCTGCTATCTTATCTCTTAAGCGACCAATGTTTCTAACGGCTACTACAGCGCCAAGTGATGTGTGGCTGTGCTCGTGTTCTTCCCTATTCTGTCTTTGCGTCCTGACTTCTCATCTACTTGCTGCTTTCTTGGTTTCTGCTCTTTCATATAGTACTAAGTGGTACCATACAACTGCTGGGTTTTATATCTCTGCTTCACTTAAGAGTATTTTAAATTTTCCTAAATATAATACATCTTTCCTGCGAGCGTTTCAGGCACATAAAGAGGAAAACTGGTAAGTACATCATAGAGAGCTGCTAGAAATTAGACTCTCGTCTTTCACTAGCATAATACCATAGTAGTCAAACTAAAATTATGCCTGTAGTTTTTATTTATGTCTAAATGTGGCCTAAGTGGTTTTGCTGCCTGATTGAGCTTTTAGATCCAAAAGTGTGAAAAATAAACATCTAAGCTTAATTTTGCAGAATGGTCCATAAGTAAACACATGAAGAATTTGTTCAAGATGAGATGGTATTTTATTCTGTATACCATAAAAATTTTTTCTTCCACCAGTGTAGGATTTGTGAAATGCTAAAATTTTATAGACCTTTCCTTTTAAAAAGTGCATCCTTCTTTATTTAAAGATTAATGTATAGTTTTATAGTTTTTATGACTAACTATCAAAAAAACCCCTTGTTTCTCATGTCTTGTTGCATGATTTGCACATGATTTACTTTTCCAGGGCTTTGCCTATTATGTATGCAGTAGCACTTGATCTTCGAATTTTTGCTAATAATGTAAGTAGATCTGATTAGTGGCTTCATTACTTTTACCTGTTAGGAGTTTCCATTTTGGAAATACTTTATTACATAGCCTAATTTTTCTCAGTACTATTTAACTCATTATTTAGGATTTTGCTGATAATCTAAATACATCCATTCCTATTGGAAAACTAGGTTCCTCGGTCTGCCCACCTCCCATTTGCAGCTTGAACTAGAGATGTTCTGAGGACCTGCATGCAACTCACAGCAGTTGTTCAGAGCATATGAAGTGATTGAGTACTGTCTTTACAGAGTACCATGGTGGCGCAGCTCACTATTTCCATATGTTATCCTTGGATTTGGTGGAATCTTTATAAGGATGGAGGCATCCCAGACAACTGAGCTAATCTAACCACTCACCTCATCCGGAGAGAGAACTTTGTCTCTTTTCCCTTCTTCCAGCTGTGTAATGCTGCTTTTGATGCTCATTGAAGCCCTTGCTGAGCCCATAAAACTGCTGACAGGCAAACCTCTCCCCTCTTCCCCCCTCCACGTCCCCCCAATTTACTTTCTTTTTCTCAGGCTAGTGAACTAAAGTAGCTTGTCTAGGGCTCTAATGGGAACTCTTGGGACAAGGTAAGTGGCAGGGTTGTGGTGTTCCTCCTAGTCACTTTACCTGGTGAGGTGAAGCTAGAGTTCCAGTTAACTTACAGTTTGACAATATCCAGTATTTTCAGTCTTTGTCCCCTCGGCACTTTCTTGTGTCCACCTACCCACAAAACAACACATTGGCATGTTTGCACAGAGAATTTTTTGTGTGTGTGCGTGTTCTGTATCAGGTCTCAGTTCTCAGTCTGAATGAGGCAAATTTACATACATATATCTGAGATGCATGAGAACAGGGAAAGCAAGATCAGTTATGCTGGAAGTGTTTGAACTGTGTCTTCTAACCTTAGTATATTCAAAGGATGTAGATAAAGAGGAGACTTCTGTAGCAAAGGATGCATTTCACTTCCTTATTTTTTAGTTAGTGAAAATGAAAGCCTTATAGTAAAACTTTTTAGAAAGTACATAGTAAATATTTACTCACGAGTTCCCCCCGTACGCACACTCCTCTGCTGTTTAAGTTCTGCATTAGTCAGTTGATGGATCTTTCCCATATATTGGCAACTCTTTTTTTTTTCATGCTGTCACATATTTTTTCTGTTTCTTCTGAAAATCCCAGGTCCTAGCAGTGTGTGTTACTACTAGAAAATGTTGACTCTGGTTTAGAAATAAAATCTAGCCCTCGTGGCTGTGGATAGAAGCTTCATTATAAATTCTAAAATTCAAACTCCATATTTTAGTTTGCTTTTGTTCAAAAGACATTTTTTGCCAGACTCTTGGTCTTTGAAAACTTGAGTTTACTATCTTCTGGATTTGCGGGATAGCGGGCATGGCAAGTCTATTGCTATAAAACTTTTTAAAACGCTGTATTAAAGAACTGAACTGTTTAGAAGCCAGTGAACCAGCATGTGGAATTACGTACTGTTTCTTGCTGTGTCATGGTAGGCAGATCAACAGCTAGTGAAGAAAGGGAAAACCAAAGTTGGCGACATGTTGGAAAAAGCAGCAGAACTATTGATGAGCTGTTTTCGAGTCTGCGCCAGTGACACGTAAGTGAAAGATCCTCTATTGAACTTGCACTATTAAATTGTTAAGAACTTAATGAACTTGAAGATTTTTCCACCTATTAAGGCCGTATCTGGGTAAGAACAAACACTTCTAAGGCTTGTTTCCTCTCATTTATAGTCTGTTCTCTCTTGGCTATTAACTACAGCTGGAGAGGCCTCCCTTCAGGTTTAACGTTCCTAGCAGATGTTGTTGGGAGGGACTGATTATGTGCCTGTTTCTCAGGAAAGACTGTTAACACAATTGTGGCCTGAGATTATTAACACTTCTGTGCCCTGTTCAGCTGTGAAGTTTGCTTCATTGCAATTATATAAATGGAAAAGAGACAATTTGGTTTGCAGTCTTAGAAACTTTAGTGTTTGGCCTTGACTTCTATTTTCAGAGACCTATTTTTACCCTAAAAATCCATAAATTATCTATGGAGGGAATTTACCACGAGGACAAAGTCATTATGGAATCATGGAATCATGAAATTGTCATTTTCTTACAGTGGTCAGTACTAATAGGTTTTTTAATTTTTTTCTTTCCTTATGACAGTCGAGCAGGCATTGAAGATTCCAAAAAGTGGGGCATGTTGTTTCTTGTGAATCAGCTGTTTAAAATTTATTTTAAGGTAGGGTTCAAGTCTGATAAGCCGTGTTTTCTATTTCAATAGTGTGAGTCAAACCCACCCCTTTTTATGTTACTATGTATCTACAGTCTCCCAGTAAAATGCAATTAATTTCTTTTGACAGATCAACAAGCTGCATCTGTGTAAGCCCTTAATTAGAGCAATTGACAGCTCAAACCTGAAGGATGAGTATAGTATGGCACAGCGAGTTACGTACAGATATTACGTTGGACGCAAAGCCATGTTTGACAGTGACTTTAAGCAAGGTACTGTGTGCTGCTGCTGCTGCTGCAACGGATTTGAAGTCTGGCTGCCCGGCGTGAAATCTGGCTGACATTGCGCCTGTGTGACTCAAAACGTGTGCTTGCATTGATCCAAGGCCCACAGGCTGACTCGGATCAGAGATGAGATAACGTGATGATTCTGATTGTAGCATATGCCCAGTTTTAAAATATCTGTGTCGGTGAATTTCTTTCTCTGTAGTCTTATGCATTGAGTGCGTGCATAATGACATGTGTGAGCATCCAAAAGAAGAGGTTTGTGAAAGGTTTCACAAAGGAGGCTTTGTGACTCTCTTGTCCTCTTCAAGTTGCTGTATGCCGTGTAGGGAGTATTTGTATGACTGTACTGTAGAACTAGTTTCTCAGTGCATTGACATCAGAAGATGTATAAACTGCAGTTCTGAGATTTCTTACTCACTAATAGAAATGCTTCTAGGGCTAAAGTGTGCAACTTGGCATTGCTAACCAAAGGCACTGACCTTTGTTTTGTTACTCTAAGCAGTGTCTTCTGCCTGTCAGGCTTGTCATTTTTCCCTCTCAGTGAACACTGATGAGAGTTTCATGTTGTCATGCTGTATGATCTCACTGGCACGTTTCTGCAGCTCAGTGGATATGTGCATTGCACGCAGCTTACCTCCACTCAAGAACCTAATCTGTGAATTTAGAAACTAGAGTTCGGTTTCACCAGCGCTTCTTGAGATTCTCCCCTCTTGTAGTAGTAACACAATAATGTTACTGAAATTAGCTGAAAATACCAATATTGCTCGTACCTGTTACCTCTGACATCTAGACCTTGCCAAGTTTTCTGTGACTTTCTGAAGGACGACTTATTTTTCTGGTAATGCTTTGTATTTTGTGTGACTCTCCAATAATTCAAGCAGCATTTTTCTTAATAGATTTTGATTGGTGTGATTCTTTTTTTATCTAATTTCAAATACCACATATTCAAGCTAGAGATGGACATTGAGCCCAGAACTTGGGTTACAGTTGAGATCCATTTTTGTTGTTGACTCACGTTACTAGCATTTTCCTTTGTGTCTGCAGCCGAAGAGTATCTGTCCTTTGCCTTTGAGCACTGTCACCGCTCAAGCCAGAAGAACAAAAGAATGATTTTGATCTACCTGCTGCCAGTAAAAATGTTGTTGGTGAGTTGATGTTTCTCCTCTAAATAACTTTTGAGGGGCAGATAACCAAACTGATGCTCGATCTGGTTCTTGTTTTTCCCTTATTGGAATACAGAGGCTGTGTGTGCCTGACCACCATCAGAGTCAGCATATGCACACGTTGTTGTTTGAGGACAAAAAAAAGGTTGAATTGTCATAGCAACACAGGAAAGGGGAAAAGGGAAAAAAACCCAAACATCAAACAACATTCCCACCCTTCTTTCCCATTAGCTTCCTCCCACCTCTCCTAAGGGTGCAGCCTCAGGTTAGTTTTGTAATAAAGATAACTTTGGGCTCCTTGGAGAAGCACTTACCAATATAACTTACGTTGTGTAGCTGGGTGCCTGTCTGGTGATCAGCTGCTCAGATGGGCCAGGGAATGTGTGTATTCACTAGCACAAAGCTGTCTGCTTCTTTCACCTGATGAAGGGAAAGAGGATGTGCAAGCAGGTGGCTGAAGATTCTTGAGGGGGGGTTGCTGCTGGAGAGAAAAGATTCCTATCTTTGGGTTTCCTATGTGCCCATATTAGCAGGGTCACGAGGTAGAGCGTTACGGTTTTAAACAAGTCAGTGAAGACCAGTTACTATTTGATCATTTCATCTTTCTGTTAAACAAATTAAGCACATCTCTGCTTCTTGTTCCTGTCCTTCCCTGTGTGCTGTGCTGTGCTGGCGTTTGTGTATCCCTGAGTCAGTGGAATGATGCTCACAACTAATTTGGTGTAACCGAGGGGACAAGAACCGGGTTTTAGTTTCCCATTCCTGGCCCCATTACCAAGGTTACCCATGGAGAGTGTTGTAATCACCTGCTTCTCTGAGTTGCCATCTTCCACTTTTGCTCCAACCTGTTTATGACAATCCTGCCTTTTCCATTCATCACTCCCCTTTCCAGCGCCTTGCAGTGTCAGTTGAGTAAAGGGGAAGAATAATGGGTATGATAATTGGCTTCTGTTCTTGATTTTTTTATTTATTGACTTTTATTGCTAGTTATTTTCAGATCAGTTGATGGTAGGGTTGATAAAAGAAAACTAACACCCTTCCTAAAAGCTTTTGTCCCAGTCCTGACTGGGTGCCTTAAACTGGTGGGTCCATTAGTGCTGCGAGTGTGGCTTTTCTGGAGTAGCTCTAGTGTAAAACAGGCACTAAAGAAACTAGATAAAGTTCATTGTTTTTACAGTTGCTTTTTTTAATCAGAGCCCAAACATTAACACTAACCTTAAACTGTACTAAAATAGCTTCCATGGTTTTTTTTATATTCCTAGCAGCTCTCAGTAAACACGCAGCTGAGTTCTGCTCTCAGCTAATCCTCCAACCAGGAAAGGAGTTACCAACAGCACAGCATGATGGTAACTAAATTTAAAGTCTGACCCAAGTCAATGTAATCTGATCTCTGCTGCTGTGCAGAAGGAATAAAAAATAAAGAGAAGTTTCTTTGTGATAGAGTAGGCTGTCCAGTCTTACCTGATCCTGCAATGAGAATGAATTTTGTTTCTTTAAATTTTAACTTTCTCTCTCCTTTTGTTGTTGTTTTCTTTTTTTGAGAGGACATTTTTATTTCTGCACAGAGGCGTAGTGAAGAAAAAATCTGGTACAGACTGGGCTAGCACTTGACAGTGCTGAAGTACTGCTTGTATTATTAGTAATGCTTGGGATTCCTGCAGTTCTTCTGTTTACAGATCAGATCATACAGTCATGACATAAAATTTGGATCTGCCTAGGCCTCTTGTCACAGGATCTTGACTTTAAAAGTTTGGTAACTGTATCCAAACATTAAGAAATGTTAAGACTCCCTAAACCATGATAAATAGGTAGTTATCGTGAGTTGAGCCTACAAAGTGTTTAGCAGGGGCAAGAGGGTTGTCTTATGAATACTTTTATTCACCTCTTGTTCTGTAGTAAAAAAAAAAAAGAAAAGGGGTTATACAGTTGTCTCTTTCTCTCACAGATGTTTTTATAGCTTACTACGTTATGCTTGAAACACATTTGACTTTATCCAGGAAAACGTGGAAACTGTTTATTTTTCAGGGCCATATGCCAACAGTTCAGCTCTTAAAAAAGTATGACCTTATGCAGTTTGCTGAAGTAACGAAGGCTGTGAGGTATGATGGTTATTTTATTGTCTTGTGTGTTCAAAAAGCATTAAGTAAAAAGGTATTTATTTGGGATGATTGAGGAAGGAAGGGAGGGATAGTCCTACCAAGTGAAACAGTTTCTCTTATTTGTATGAGACCTCCTCATGTTTTAATTTCTTCATCCTTATAGTGAAGGCAATCTTCTCCTACTGAATGACGCCCTGACAAAGCATGAGACCTTCTTTATTCGATGTGGAATCTTTCTTATCCTTGAGAAGCTGAAAATCATCACATACAGAAATCTCTTTAAGAAAGTGTAAGCATAACAGAACCCACATTTTTGCAAAAGTAGATTTAATGTGGCTTCACCTAAGACTGAGACATAGAAACGTATATGCTCCTTCACGCTCTCAGAGCACTGAGTTCCTGTTAAAGTGAATTTATTGTAGAAAGACCACTTTTCTAAGACCCAGAATTTTTAAGTGATTGTTTCTCAAAACCATTTTTTTTCCCTGATGTTTGTTTCAGATATTTACTACTGAAAACCCATCAGCTGTCTCTGGATGCCTTTCTGTTTGCCCTGAAATTCATGCAAGTAGACGATGTTGATATTGATGAAGTCCAGTGCATTTTAGCTAACCTTATATATATGGTATGTACTGACCACTCGTTTGGTCCTTCCAGACTTAAGACAGTAAAAAGTATTAGGTACAGAATAAACGTTTATTACAAAAACATACCAGTAATCCCAGATTTTTTTGTGTGTGGGGAAAAAAAAAGTTGATTCACTTGTGCCCAAAGTGAAATATTTTCATTTACCCTAAGGGCTTCCTCTAGTTCCTGCCTCTTTTGCAGGAATCAGTTGAAACTGAAGTTGAATTTTACATTACAAATCCTGTACTGACATTTCTATAAATGCATAAATATTGGTTTAAAAATCTGGAAGTTGTAGCTGGGACCAGAAGGGATTTGTTATTCTGCATTTGAAATAGGAAACTCTTGCCGTTCTAACACTGGAAAAAATTAAAACCAGGTTTCTTCAGTTTTCTTTCACATTTTGCCTTTTACTCTAAATGGATTTCAACTACTTGTGAACAGATAAAGGCTTGAAATCAAGAGATTTCGAATAAATTGGAAGGTTTGGAGCGGCATTGCAGTGTCAGCAAGAAAATGAACTGCTTCTGTTTCTGAAGCATTATGTGTTGTGCTCATGGAGTAACAGAGGGTAAGATTAGGTGACTGGAAGATTTCTTTCAGTGTTACAACACTACATGTCTGAAAAGGAAGTACTGTGACATGTAGTTTGTTAGGTTTTGAGCAGTGATTAACTAAACTCATAATTTTAAAGAGAAAATTTAGAAACACTTCTGTGGATCTCTGTCTCTCAAAGGAAAGGTAAGGAGACCGGCAGGGGGTGCCCTGGCAATGGTCTCAGTCTGACAGCATCCGTTTAGTAGGCGAACAGGGTTACGGTTCCAGATTTCTGCTTACTCTGTGAGTTAACCCACTGACATAAATTAGGTCCTTGTAGATATTAAGTACCATAGTGCAGTGGTGACTGGTCGTGCACGTGTAGCTTTGCTTGATGTAGTCTGAAGGCAGCTGAGGTTCATAGGCATCGTCTTACCAGCTTCCAGTCCTAACGCTGTCTTTTTCTCCTTCTGCCAGGGTCACATTAAAGGCTATATATCTCATCAGCATCAGAAGCTTGTGGTCAGTAAGCAGAACCCATTTCCTCCACTGTCAACAGTGTGTTGAGCGTTGCGGCTTATCTGTGCAAGTACTTTTCAGATACTCAGCTTGCCCAGTCCTAGTTACCCCGAGAACACTGTAAATGACGTGGTTCGTGTCCAGGACTGGAATACCAGGAACTATTTGTGGCTCCTTTCCCAGAATGACCAAGGCTGCCAGCATTACAAACTGTGTTGAAATGAAATGCTAACTTTTCAGTGACAGTTCCCGAAGGCTTTCTAGATCATTCAAAGTATGTCATGAGGAAATAAGGCAAAGCGTTCCAAACTCCTTCCAAAGTACTTAAAAGCTTTTGTAAAGTACTCTGTGTTACTATTTCTGCATTCATCTTTCAGAGAGGAGAAGTATCACTCTTTGCTACTTGTATTGATCCATTCTTCAGAGTGGAAGTTATGTTTTCTTTCATGGTTTCCTTTTTTTTTAAAGTCTCTTCAGTAGTCTTGCAAGTATTAAATACTCTTTTCACACCTTCTCTAAAAACCAGAGAAGTGTTTGGTACCAAAAGCTTTACTGTGTCAGTGATACTTATGGGTTCAAGTAAATGTGGGATTTTTGTCTGTAGGTGCCCACAGATGAGCTTGGTTTCTTTTTTAATTATGGTAAAACTGTGTTTTGTTATGATGAAAAAAAGCTTATCTAAACTTACCCGTGGTCTGGTTTATTCTGCTTCTGGGGAATACACCGTCACTGGATCCATCATTCTAAGTGTTACTACCTTGGGGGTTTTGTTTGATTGTTTCGGGACAGGTACAACATAACTTTGTCGGTAGTGATGGGAGGGTATTTTGGGAGTTTTAAAATTCTTTTTAAACAAAAATAAAGCATCTGTTCCCCCTCTTTGACAGGTGGGGTTTATTTTACCCGCTAACTGATGTGAACATGATTCATAAGGGAAAACATGGGTACCGTGTATGAGGGGAAGCACTTTTCAGTGTGGTAAGAGCGTCAAGTCCTACATCGACATAGGTTTTTAAAGGTTTGGAGTTTCCCTGGTCTTCATATGTTTTATACGTATGGATCCCGAAATAAGAATATGGATTTGCTGAGTGAAACCTCAGGGTAACAAGAATTAAAAAAGACTCATTTCCTTCTAGCAACATCTAAAATCCCAGAAAAAGATCATCAATGCTTTTTGAGATTTAGGCTGAACAGTTCTGGGAAACTTCAGTCAGTTTCTAGGAAAACAACTAGGTTTATGGCATCATGACTTTCACAGTACTGTGTGTCTGCAGAAGAAAGGAAGATAAGAAGGCTTTTCCCTATGAATTGGAGTTACATATATGCCGTCATTGCATCTTCCTTGCTGCAAATCGTGATAAGAGAGTCAAATGGGTGTACTGGCTGCACCCAGATGTTTCCTTGCAGTGACTGGCAGGGGTTTGGTGTTGGAGGGTTGGTTGTGTTTGTCTCATTTCATTTTTTGTTTAAACCAGATCATATACCTTGCGGTGTTAGTGAATAGAAATGTGTCCCAGTCGGCATCTTCTAGTGGCCAAGATCCCAGGATACCAGTCAGAAACCAAGTGCCTTTATACTCGGTAGCTAAAAAGCTTCCTCCAGCCAGTTGTTTGTCTACAGCCTGCGGGAGGTGTCCACAAAACTGCCTGTTTGTGAGGCTTACGTTGAGTATTTGTTTGCAGTCCTCAGCAGGCAGGTACGAAACCTGCAACTCCTCCCCTTGAAGCTCATCCCCTTCCATTCTCCAGCCACTGACTGTCCCAGCCAGTTTGGGAATTAGGATGTGTTCTGCGAAGTCTCTTTCCGGGGTGCAGACGGGAAGCTGGTGGCCGTTGCACTCAACGTGCTCTTGGAGTTGGAGTAAGGCAACGTTGTTCTCAGCGGTGTCTTCGTCGTACCGGATGTGTATGTGTTTCTCCCTCACTTGCAGCGTCTTCTCGGTTCCACTTGTTCCATTCGGCCCTGTGAAGCAAGGACAGTTTACTGCTCTTAGGAATAATTTGTCGGAGACCTGAAAGCTGCATGAGGGCTGGCAACAGCTGCCTGGTCACGTTGAGGAAACGCGGGCATCAAAGAAACTAAAAGCACTCTTTTCTTGAAAACACTGTGGTAAACTAAATAAAAATGTATTGGCAGCTTTTTAATGCTGTGTAGGAGCATGCAAAATTTCAGAGGGAAGGACAAATATCCAAGGAAAGAAGTGAATTTTGGCATGAAACAAAAGCTGCCTCTAAATCCACCTGGTTTAGCTTATCCCTAGGCGTGCTGCGTTCTGCATTGCCTTCAAGAGGCAGTTTTCTCTCTGCTTGGCTTGTAGGGGGTTATGGGGCAGCTCTAGTTCTAGCTCAAGATACTTAACTGAGATGCTTAAATGAGATGACAGCAGATTTGTTTCCTTTAACAGTATTTTTATACAGAAAAAAAAAATAGCCTTTTTTTGAAAATGTAAATTTAAATGTAAATTTAAAATTTCTTTTTAAAATACTAAAGTGTGTCGCAACAAGAATAAATGTGTACCTACCAGTGCCAACCCTGATTTCAAAATGGCTGTGCAGAAGGGCACACTCTGCTGTAGTCAGTACAAAGTTACTTTTTAGCAGCACTCCTCCACAGAAGCCCTTGCCTTCCGCGTTGAGCAGCAGGACCTAAGAAAATGCAAAAAGGCAATAAATAGCACTATCCCCGTGAGCCCGAGTGATGGATTTCATGAATTGCTAGAAATACCTGCCAAGGAAATCGCTCGTCACGTCTCTTCCTGCTTTTGCTTCTCAGGTTGTCACTGTCTTGAAGTCTGCCACATGCACACCGATCTAGCAGATGAGTTAAAAAAACCATATCGAAACCTCCTGCCGTATCGTTGTGAGACAAGTACTCTCTGCAAACACCTTACTGCCTCTACCTTAACTTTGGGTTTGGGGTTTTTTTGCACCAAGGAAAAGGAGAAGGGCAGTTTCTCAGCTGGTGAGAAGTGGAATGTTTTGCTCTGCATTTGTATTCGCATAGTTTAGCGACGGCACCGAATGTTTTGGGTCACTGCTTTAGGCTTGTGGTGACCGGATTTCACTGTGTCACTAATGAAATGGGGCTTCCCCTCCAGCCAACCGTGGGCACAGTTTACTTCTTCACCTTTGTATCCTGTATATGAATTGTGCCAATTATCTGATAGCTGTGGCCAAATCTGGACAGGGTAAATCCTGGGGTACTGGGTTTTTCTTGTTAAAGCTTTTACTCTAGGGACGCGCATACCTTTGTGTTCTGCCTCAGACAGCGAGTGTGCTTTTCAAGTGGATCCCCCCCAGTCGTCTGCGTTTATCGTGCTTTCTCTTCGCCTTGTGGCATGGTCTTGGGTCACACAAGCTGGATTCTGTTTAGGTGAAGCTAAACCAGAAGACGCCCTCTGTACCCCCATAGCTAATGGGTGCTTAGTCCGCAGGACCAATCTAGAGCTAGTCTGAAGTAAAGCTTGCCTGAAATGTGCATTGAGTGTGGAAATCAAGCCTTTGTCACCAAAACTGTGACTCTACAGTTCAACTTCTGTTTGATGGCCCTATTTGCTAATAGAGACAAGGGCCTAAGCGTACTACTGTGGTTTTAGTAGACATAGTTTATAAGGGGATGAGATTGAATGAGATACCTGGTACGAGACTGAAAAAATGAAGAGGCCTGCTGTTTCAAGCTAATTAATGCAGCAGCAAATGTTGTCCTTAATTTATCAAACTATTGGCTGCCTGACTGGGATCTATTGAACCTTATTCCCAAACAGACAGGTCTTCAGTGGAGTTACTCTTTACCAAGCACAGGAGTGGGAAACCTGGTCCAGTGAGTGATACATAGGATGATGCACGTCCTCTCTGCACACCCATGTTTAAATGTTCAGGTCAAATACTGCTGCTTCTACCACTGCTCTGGCATCTTGGTTGGTGGTCCCTAGATTCAATCTTTATCCACCCAGTTTGGGAAGACCAATAATATTACTTGAGTCTCCAAGAAAGCTGATCGCATTTGGATGTCAGATGGTGGCCTGCTCACCCCAGCACCGAGCATATGCCCCTTGTAATTCCATGCTCACACCTACCTAACGCGATGCACTGTTTGTTGTCCTTCCCGAGCTCATAGCCATCAGCACAGGAGCAACGGTAGGAATTACTTCCTGGGTAGCAAAAGTGGTGACAACCTTCCTTTGCTTGGTGGTGACATTCGTTTTTAGCTAAACAGAACAGGCAGACAAAAAGCATTGGGAACAACTCAGGTGGAGTTTTCTTGCATAGCTTGAGTCCTCTTTACTAAGTATTTTACATTTTACTTGCTTTGTGTGGAGGTGGGTAGGGACCCTGGCTTGGTAGTGTTTCCCATCTTGTTATTTTCCCCCTTGTTCAGCAGAAATTGGAGGCAGCTGAGCCTCTGTAGCATCCACAGACTTGTGATCTGTGCCCACCCAGTACACCCCCTTGCACCAGGCTGTCTGCACCTCTGAGTTTTGGGGTATGTTAGCCAAGGACCAAACTAGTCCAAATGTGGGTTCACATGGAAGGATGTCATGGGCTTTCTTTCTGCTCTCTTAAACAAAACCCTTAAGTATCTGCAGTGGGAGGAACTGTTGCACACGTTAAGAAGACTGCGGAAGAAAGCTAAAGCTTTCTGGTTTTCAGCAAAAGTTTCTCTCACCTGTGCTAAGAAACTTAACAACCTCCAAAGGTAAGAAAAAAACCAGAAAGGGAATATTAATCATCTTTGAAAACCTGCTTGGTCAACTTCCCATAGCTGAGCAAGCACTTAAGCTTTAGCACAAAGCAGCAGGAGGAACAGCCGTTTGATGGTGGATCTAGCTCACGGGTGGAGCAGTAGCAAAAAACCTCACATAACATGGCTCTCTAATGCTCATGCTGAGCAGGTCCCAGTCCCAGCGCTGGTCCAAGCTATGTCACCTTCTGTGCTCCCCCATAAGCTGGTCACAGTCACACCCTTTATACAGAAAATGACCCTGCCTTGCTGCGGCCAGGGCGTTTCCCAGCCCAGGAGACCTCTGAGCCAGCAGAAATACTGATGTAAGGGCTGGAAAGTAGAACCTGGCAGATGTAAAACTGTAGGATCTGGCCCAGGGTGTTTTACGTGCCAGAAAACATCCATTTTGCTTTCAGCCTTTTACATTTCCACTGAAAATGGTTTGTTTTCTGGAGTCCCTCTGTCCTGAGAGACTGTGTTGTGGGTGTGTGTGGCCTCAGGGGCACCAGGGTGGCTGGGAAGCCACCACAGCCCTGGTTTTTCAGGTCACACACCACTTGGGAACATGGCAGGACAAGCAGCCAGGGAGCACCAGTGGCAGCAGTCAAGGATGCCTTTGGAACCCACCCATGGAGAGGGGCTTGCTTGGGCCCTTTTGCTGCATCCCCGGAGACGGGAAGATCAGGGAGAAGAGGCCTCAGCCTGTGTAACCTTGGGATGTCATAGCATTTTGGTAGACAGGCAGCCTACATCACCCCTGCTCTGCCAAAAACTATGTGTTTTAACCTCAACTGTGATAACTGACTGTAATGGGAGAACTGTGTATGGTTTCCTGGGGATCCCCTACACCAGGAGGAGACAGGGCTTCTCAGAAGAGAGGATGATGCCTTACCAAAAGCACAGTTCTCTCCCTCGTAGCCCTCGGCACAGGTGCAGGTATAACCACGGATGCTGTCCTCACACACGCCGTTGTGCTGGCAGGGATTCGACGAGCACCTCCTGCCACCTGGAGAAACGCCACAGTAGAGGGACGAGTAACTGCCACTGTTGACCCGAATTACACAGCCCCCTTCCCAGCGCACGAACCGCTCAGAGAAGCATCGCAGAAAGGTTTGGGAGGAAATGGTCAAAGTCTCCCCAAACTACTCCTCAGGAGTAATTTTAGCCCGAGCCTCTGCTTCCAGAGCATCCCTGCCAGAGGGAGGTGCCCAGGGGCAGATCCTGCTTCTGGAGGACAGATGCTCTGCTTTGGGGAAAAGCCCTGGTTTACAGTTCACGTACTCACTACGAGTGTAAGATGAGATTAGCATTTTGGGTCTCCCATGTTAGGTTGATATGCATATGGATAAAAAAAACCCGGTTATATGCATATATGGATTATAAAAGTTATCATCAAAGCAACAAGCTTAACAAGCAACACCAAGCTAGGAGGAAATCTTGCTTTCACACATCTGTGAAATTATTATACAGCAGCTCAGACACTAGCAAGCTCTGTTTCTGATGAACCAAGTGTTGAAACTAGATGATGCCTCGCTCCAGGTGGAGCACCAGGCAGATTTCCCTTTAAGTTGCCCACTGGAAATACTCCAAAAGAGACACGTATGATCAGGGAGAAAGCCAGAAAAGCCTAATATGAGAAATGCTCTCCAACCTTTCTAAAATTTAAGACTTCATCAGAGACGCCAAATTCAGTCGGTGGCCCCCAGCGACAGAAAGGTGAAAACTCTGCCTGGTACTAGGACCAAATCACCAACCAGCATCTGCTCAAGCTATGTGTCTTTGAGTGTTAGCTGTACTAAAATATTGGCTTAAAGCCAGTTGCCACCTTCAGCCCACCTGCAGTCAGATGCTGCCAGCACAGCTCAGTGCAGTTTAAGTCTCCTGAGAGCATTTTTGAGTGGGTTGAAGGGGCCTGATCAGCACAGCTGAGAAGAGTTGAGGAGTGAGGGCCTCCAGCAGCTCTAGTGGGTAGCTGCAGCTAAGGAAGGGCTATACCTACAGCCTGAAGCAAGTTATGTGGTTTCAAGGGTCTGAAATACAGGGTCATATATAGGTAAGGAAATCTCAAAAAATGTCTGGGGTCAGGTGAGGTTCTGTAAGACTGGGAAGAAAAGTAAACCCAGTGCTTAGCTTTATTAAAGGAGGAAAGAGAACACTCAAAGAATTCTAGAAAATACAGCATGATTTCTGTTACTGAAAAGGCAGTGGTATGACTAACCTGTATCTAAGAAGTCCACAAAATAAGAGGGTGGTAAGTAACAATAACATGCATTTTTCAAGGTCAAATAGTCCAAAAGAAATAAATCTAATTGTATTATAGGGTAAAGGACTTGGTGGTTAATCAGGAAGTGTCACAGAATAGAGATTTCTCACATGACGCTGTTGTTAAGTGAGCTGGGAAAACACAAACTACTATAAGACACGGTCAAAACTATTTGGAAAGATATGTTTAAAAAGGGGTTATCAATAGCTTTTAACACATATTTATCTTGCTCAGGTTTAAGTGCTACACTTGTATTTGGGAGGTTTTGTGGGTAATGCTGTGCTGCTCTGTTGTATTGGCAAATGCAACAAATCTCTGTTGTATTCAGAATAGCCTTAAGTTCAGGAAAAGAAACAGCCTATTTACTATGAAAACATCTGCTCACTTCAACTTTTATTCACTTTGCAGTCTTAAATGTTTTTTCCTATTTATTACTTTTTTAAACCCTTCACATTGACACTTCTCCTCCTGCTTTACTAGAGACATGAAAAATAGCAACTGTGTGTTCCTTGTAGGGTAAACTGCTGAAAACTCTCAGAACACCAGCGTTGGGCTGAATCATAGTGTTCACAGTGTGACAGCACTATGGAGGACAGAAATCAAGAGGCCAGCTTACCATAGTAGGCATCCCAAAACATTTTCTGAAAAANTTAACGTTTACAGAGTTGCACAACTACAAGTTCTGCCTAGCCAGCAAAATTTGGATGAGATGGGAGAGGGTTCGCATCCTGCTTATTTTATGGTTTCTTAAGAAGATATAAAGGAAAAGAAACATTTTACAGGCAAGAGGGGAACAGCTGAATCCTTTAGCAATACAGCTTCCTGGAAAAACTGTCTGGCTATTGTCTCTTTGGTGTGTCAGAGCTGACCTCTAAGTTTCCCTGTTGACCACTGAAGACACCTGCTTTCCGCCTGCTGAAGTGGAAAGATTTCACGTGGAGAGGAACCCAAACAAAGGAAGCAGGCTGCAGGGCTAAATTTGAGCACAAAAGACCAAGGCAGGAATTTTTAATCTGCACACAAGAAAACAAAACACTTACAAGCATTTCATCATTTTCAAATACTTCTCTTGCTTCTTCCTGCGTACATCTTTCTTCAAGGCATTCCCTTTCCAAGCTGCCTTGGAGGACCTCCTCCAAAAGTAGGGAACTGGCGCGTCTCTGTCTCTTGATAACCTTATTTGCATCACCAGCTGATATAAACACTGAAACATTGTATGACAAAATGCTAGCTTCAGCACTTAGATTCATTTCCTTATATATTTACATCAATTCCCCACCCCTCACCCCCATTTTTTTTAAAAGAGATTATTAAGCAGCCAATTGTAACCACGAAGAGGAATCTTTTGGCTGATTCAGGGTTTCAGCCACATTAAACTTGCATACTGGAAGAGCTGTGTTTTCTTAGCGCAAACTCAGCTGAGGACTCCTGACCTTTTTCTTTTCAGGAGAGCCTGACTTGCTCCCAAGCAAAGGGAATTTAAAGCCCTTCCTGATAAACATTTTTCCTGCACCAGGCACACAGAAGAGTGGCACTGTCAGGGAAAAGGTGAACGTATTATCATAGAGGCAGAGGCTATTCTGTACGACTGCATGGGGCTTTCAGACTCATCAGTGCAAGTGAAAATTATTTGTATCAATTTCTGATGATGGATCCAAGCTGATTCCCTTCTGTCTGACCTCAAAGGGACTTTTTCCTGAGAGGCAAATCTATAACATGGCTGAGCTCCTAATCAAATCTCTCTTATGGAGAATGAATAAAAACTACCCCTCAGCAATACTCAAAAAAGTTACAAGGGCTGGATTATACAACATCCCCTATATGGAAGACACCATAATCTTTTTGATTTGAGTAAAGAGGAGGAGAGATCAAAGACATGAGGGTTATCAGATCTTAAAACTCCTCTTTGCAACATCATTCCCACAACAAAAACTGCCTGTCAGCGGGACAGCTGGAGCCTCTTGCCTTTGACATCAAGCAATAGGCGGTTGCGTGGCCAGCACGCGTTTTTCAGTGCTCCTGTGCTTGGAAAGTAAAGCCATCGGGGCAGGGACTGGGTTGGGGTGGGGTTTTTTTGTATTTTATACAGTGTTTGGAAGCCCAGCACTGCTAGGCGCAAAGGTTGAACTAATCAATAATATTAGAAGTGGAAAAAGTGACAGCAATTACAAAATTAGTCTGAAACTGCATACAAATGCTTAGTTATGCTTTTGAAGGGTATCTGATAAGCAATAGGTTTCCAGGAAATAGTCAAAATAAAACAAAAAAAAAAAGCTTCATGTTTGTGTTTTGCAATTTAAAAAGTTATCTGACTCCCCAGTGCGCATTTCTACTGTTTCCAATGCATCCAGCATAACTGGCAGTGCACTTCTGCTGCTGCCAGGGGCGTTTTGACCTTCTTAAGCGATCATCATCTTTTTCTTCCTAGCCCAGCTCCTCCTTAATATTAACAAACCATGGAGGATTAATATAGAAACATAAATTTCTTCAAGCTATAACAAGCACGCATGTCAGCCTCTTTCATTGGACTCATTTGTATTTCAGCAGCAACCAGAAATACAGAACAAAAATTCTAATTAATATCTGGGGCACTCTTTAAGAATGGTTAAGAAAAGACAAAATATCACCCTGGCATAAATGATGGTAATTCAAAATTGCATTGCCTTAGTAATCTACTGCAGTTTTTACTTAGCTATATGAAAACAAAAAAGACCCAAACCAGACCAACACAGGAGAAATGGAAGTAAAATAAGTAACAGACAGTTTTCAGTGGTGTACCTTGGGCTGCAAAGTAAACATGATACAGGGTACAAAAGTACTGGTGTGTTTAGAAGGGCATCAACGCAGATCAGTATTAAAGCCGCAAAAAAGCAAAGGCCATACCTGTCTGCTCTGTCTGAAGGAAAAGGGCAGAGAGAAGAAACAATATTGTCCAAGAGCACCTTGCCATTGTCACTCTCAGAGCCTAGTGGCCGCCTGCCTGCATTCCTGCCACTCAAGTGAAATGGCCACATGAGAGATGTTGAAGTTTAAAGTCCACCTGCTAATGAGAAAACAAAACCTCCAAGGGCAAAGCCTGGCCTCAATGTAAACACGTGAAAAAAAAAAATAAAATAAAAAAACCCAACCTCAGAAAAACCTGCTTAGTGGTGCAGCAGCTTCTCTCAGTGCTCTGGCTCAAGGTGGAGCAGGTTTGCCAGCACTGCTGAGAGCTCCTCCAAAATTTTGGTATTCCTCCCACTCCCCCATACTTCACTTACTGTAACACAAAACAGGGAGAGATGAACAGCATGAACATTCATTTGTACCATATCAAAGCACAAGCTGGATGATGATTACAAGGATCAATTTTATGGGAAGTGATTGAGTCACCATCCCTGCTGGTATTTAGAAGACAAGTAGACATAGTGTTTAGCAACATGGTTTAGTGATGTTTTCTGTCAGTGTTAGGTTGATGACTGGACCAGATTATCTGAAAGGTCCCTTCCAACCTAGACAATTCTGTGATTCTATGATTTGCCAAGGCTTAGCTGCACTGGTCACATCCCATTGGCTTTTGGAGCAATGAAGCAACCAAGCCTGGGATTTCCCCCGTAGGGATGTGTCTGAATGGATATGGCTTTTTTTCTTTTTGACTGTTAGGTTTGCACTGCCCAGCCAAGATAAAGAGCCTGGGAAACTCTTCATGACTTCAGTCACAAAGGAGGTGATAGGAGGTGTAAGTATGAAGTGGACAGGAGCACCTCCCTGGGCTGCTGAGCCACGCACCCTGGAGCTGGGACTGTCCTCCTGCTTGGCCCAGGATGAGAGGAAGGATACAAATGTTGGTGCACACAGGCTGGGCTCTGCCACAGTAATGGTGTCCCAGGGAATTGTCTGTTCCCCAGCACAGGCAGGCTCCAGGAAAGACCAGGAAACCCTTTCTTTAATCAGAGCAACAAAGGGTGAGAGGAAGAGTGGGGGGTTTTAGCTGAATTAGGAATGTAGAGACCATTCTGTGTTTTCATGTCATAAATTCTCAGATATTATTTGAGTATGCAGTTCTTGTAACAAGCGATAATTGATCTGAGCATTCATGGGTAAATCCCTAAATGAAACTTCACTTTACATCAACTGCAGTTTTAAAACCAGTGTCAGTGAGTAGTGAAGCAGAGAGAGTCATAGAATTGGCTAGGTTGGAAGAGACCTTTAAGATCATCTAGTCCAATCATCAACCTAATTTGGAAAAAAAAAAAACCCAAACAAATCCATCACTAAACCATGTCACTAAGCACTATGTCAACCTGTCTTTTGAATACCTCCAGGGATGGTGCCTCAACCACCCCAACCAGATGAGCAGAGCTGAAGCAGACCACATGTCTCACCAAGGCCAGTCCCTGCCAGCCCAGGGCTGATGTTGCATCCCACATCGCAGACCTTGGTGCCTTCAGCAAATAATTAACCTCCACATTAAAACTGCATTGTGGGAGGTTTTCCCCACACAGTCTCTGCCAGCACATTGTTCCAAAAGTTCACATAGAGTTAAAACCCTTCTAATATTGAGCTTGATTTTATTCACAGAGAGTTCATAACCTTACATATTTATTCTTCCTTCCTTGATATTTCTGCTGAACTAATTAAGGTAGTCTCCCATCCTCTTTGGCTAACTCTGTGCTGAGTTTTCTTAAGTAAATGAGTTCTCTGCTCTCCTCAGTACCCTGAGGCCACCAAATCCTATTGTAATTTGTCCTGCCAGGGGTTTATTGGCTGGGCAGAGGGGGAAGGAGGAGGCTGCTGTCAGTAATCACATCTGGTGGGTGCTGGGGGGCTGGCTCAGGCAGCACCTTGCATGCCCAATAGTCGCTGGGCAGGCACACCTCGCCCTCCTCCTCTCCCAGGAGACCCTGGCAGCAGCGTTGCCACCATGGTGCCCCCAGCCCTACCCTTCTGCCCCCCCGCCACTCCCATTTGCTTGCCTTTACCTTCCTGTGATAACGACTATCGTCCCATGCATATGCAGTACAGCAAGTCTGGCTCCCTTCGGCATGAAAAATATGTCACCACTTGATGTCAGCACAGGACTTTGCAGAACTCAGCACAAAAAAAAAGCAGATCTGCAGATTTGATTTTATTTTTTTTTTAAACAAGCTGTTTACATATTGCAGACCTACATCAATTAGGGACCTCTTGTAAGTATTAAGTAATTATTCAGATTAGGTTAATAGTAACAACACAGAGCTTCAGAAGCTGTATTATCACCAGACCTCAGTTTACATGGTGATTTTTTTCTTGCTGTGTTTGTTTTAAACAAAATGTTCCTTGACTGGGCAGCTGCGTCCTTGGGGATGAGTACAGTGTACTCAGTATGTTACAGCACTGACTTAGCTTTTTCTGTATCAATATTATTGCAACGGGCTTTACATGTTAATTTTCATACTACTGTGGAAAATTGCATAAGGAGAGGCTTTTCAAAGGGCAGTCCTTTCCTCACATCTTTCTTTATGAAGAGTTACTGGGATTTCTTTTTCCACTCCTTTAGTTAACGCAGTGAGTCCCGCACCCCATTTCCTGCAGCCCTGGTTAAGGATTGCCTCCTGCTTGAAGGGTCACTCTTTCCAGCGTGAAGCCTGCAGGCGGTGTCAGATAGGAAATCTGCAGTTCCTCAGGATGGAGTAACTGAATTAGTCGGTCCTGCCTTAGCAACTGCTTCCCATGGAAGTGCCTCCCCACCCAGCAGTACAACAAGCCAGGGGAAGCTGGTTTGCAGACGAGGTGCCCAGGCAGCGATGGGGCAGTGATGGGGACATGCCAATGCCACTCCCCACCCCCAACCTCCTCCTGCCCCTGGCTGGCCACCAGCCCTGCTGCAGTGAGGGCAGCCAGGGGCAGCTGTCCTGACTAACTCTGTCACCATCACATGCTTTTGGGAAACACACACCTCAGCTAGTGAAAGGGGACAGCAATTATTTTCCAGGAAACATTGCTCCCGCACTAAGCAAATATAAAAAGCTGATGGCTGGGCTTGCAACCATGGTCCTCCCTGGAGGTGTCCTCCACAAGCGGTGTGTGGTCACTGTGGTTAGTTGTGTTTCGTGGGTGCTGAAGATGGTTCAAGGTGAAGGGGACTGTAGTGTGCCTGCCCTGTAAGAAAGACATGCAGGCTCCAGAAGCAGCAGCAGCCTCCCCTCTCCTCTGCAGCCTCTTGTCTCTGTGTCAGCCCTCAACAGGGATCTGAGGGCACTGGGATGAGGGATTGCCCACAGCTGCTTGCTGCAGGGCAAGAAGGAGGGATGGGGACTGGGACCACGATGACCAGACCCCTCCAGTGTCATCTTGTGCTGTGCACCCCAGCCCTGTCCTGTGTGCCTGTTGCCAGACCTCAGCTCTGGGAGCACAGGGGCAGAAGAAAATGGGAGGATGTGTTTTCTCTGATGTGCTTAGAGATGCATAAATTGGTGGGTAGTGAACCAGCAATAACAAGGGCCCCTCCAAGCCCCTCTGCTCTGAGCCATCTGTGCTGCAGGTGAGCCTGGCAACTTTCTCACCTCTGCCTTCTCTACTGCCCCATTTTCATCTGGCACAGTCCTCAAACCCCCCTGGCTTCCTCTGTGCTCTCCCCTTGCTCCAAGTCACTGTTGTGGTTTAGCCCCAGCCAGCAACTAGGTCTATACAGCCCTTCACTCACTCCATCCTCACATTAGGGTAGGGAGAAAAAGGACCAAAAAACCACTCACGGGCTAATATAAACACAGTTTAATAGAACAGTAATGAAAGAGGGAAAACAATGGTAAAAGAATATACAAAATAAAGTCATGCAATACTAATTGTTCTCACCACCCAATGATTGATTTCCCCTTCCATCCCAAGCACAGATCATGGATCCCTGCCCGCCAGACAACCCCCATTTGTATGCTGAGCATGGTGACTATGGTATGGAATATTCCTTTGGCCATCTTGTCCTGTCTATGCTCCCTCTCAGCTTCTGTGGGAAGCTGAAAAAAATCCTTGACTTAGTGTAAACATTACTTAGCAACAACTAAAACAATCTGTGTTATCAGCATTATTCTCATACTAAATCCAAAACAGAGCAGCTACTAAGAAGAAAATTAACTCCATCCCAGCTGAAACCAGGACAGTTACTCAGAGCCCCAGGTGGCAGGGCAAGGAGGTAGGAGTAGATGTGGATGACTGATGTACTTGCAGCCCCACTGCAGCCCACTGTGGACAATGCCTGTTCACTCCGAGGTGGCACAGGGCAGCAGACAGAGGTGCTGAACCGTATGGCCCTGTCATCGCTTTTGCTAATTCCTCATGGCTACAGCAAGCCACTTCTTTGTTCCCCATGTTATCTTTTTTCATGTAGGTCACCCATCTCCCATCTTCTGCCCAACAAACAGAAGACAAAAAGTGCCCCTGAGTATCGGTGGCTCCCCAAAGCACCACCCCTTTGCCTGAGGCAGAGGAAAGGACCATGACTGGCTGCCACCTGCCCAGCTGGTCTTGTCCTCCCCACAGGGAAGATCTGTGGAGAAGCTGGAGAAGCTGCAGGTAAATCACAGCAATCACTGCCAGCTCCAAAGCGTTGGACAGGGCAAAAGCCAGATTTTACTGTGGCTTAATTAAGCAATTCCTGTCAGAAGGATGATATTTTGTGGCTCTTTTGGTTAGATTAAATAGATAATATGGAAGCAGCAGATTCAGAAACAAGGGAGATCTTTTTCAAATTAAAGAAGAAACACTCCCTTGTAGACAACTGTTTAGGTACAACAAAATGGGAGTGCATTCCTCAGCCCTGACTAAACACCAGTTGGTCTGAAACAGGAGGTTGTGGTCACGTGTAGTCTTGGTCAAGAGCTAGCAATGAGTGATGTAAACTAATCCCATTTACATGTCAGTGTACACTTTGCTCATACGAAGTACCATTATCAACATCCATGCACAGGTCTATGCATGCACAGAAACTGATCAAAGGGCTGGAGCATCTCTCCTATGAAGACAGGCTGAGAGAGTGGAGATTGTTCAGTCTGGAGAAGAGAAGGCGTCAGGGACACCTTATAGCAGCCTTCCAGTACCTAAAGGGACCTACAGGAAAGATGGGAAGGGTCTCTTTATCAGGGAGTGTAGTGATAGGACAAGGGGTAATGGTTTTAAACTGAAAGAGGGGAGATTTAGATTAGATATTAGGAAGAAATCCTTTACTCTGAGGTGGTAGAACAGGTTGCCCAGAGAAGCTGTGGATGCCCCATCCCTGGAATTGTTCAAGGCCAGGCTGGATGGAGCTTTGAGCAATCTGCTCTACTGGGAGGTGCCCCTGTCCATGGCAAGGCCTTTGGAACCTGAAGATCTTTAAGGACCCTTCCAACTTGAACCATTCTGTGTTTCTAAGCTACAAAAATGTCAGCTGATCTTTGCTCAGCTAGCAGAGAGGGTTAATTCTTGGTGTGAATAAAATGGGTTATAATTCAGCTGAACACTTGGACTGTCATCAGCCAGTTCTGTTCACCACCTGCAGAAAAAAAATGTTTTTCTTGCCAAATCCAAAGTGCATCAACATTTCTAAAAGCTGGAGAAACTTGCAGCCACTTCAGAGTGTCAGCACTGCCCTTCTGGTGTGGTTACAGATTGCAGGAAATCCTGTGGAAGTGGGTAGGGGGGAGGAATGTAACCCCAGGGAGCGCTGGTTCTCTCATGTGGATGCTGCATCCACAGCAAGAACTTGAGCCTGGCCACCAGGTTGTACAAGTCTCCTGACAGCAAAAACCAAAGCCACCTTAGAACAACTCTGACATCTACCTCATCCCTGTAAGTGTTCCAGGCCAGGTTGGATGGGACTTTGAGCAACCTGATCTAGTGGAGGATGTTCCTGCCCATGGCAGAGGGGTGGAACTAGAAAATCATAGAATCATAGAATGGTTTGGGTTGGAAGAGACCTTAAAGATCATTGAGTTCCAACCCCCCTGCCATGGGCAGGGACACCTCCCACTTTGACCAGGTTGCTCAAAGCCCCGTCCAACCTGGCCTTTGATCTTTGATGGTCCCTTCCAACCCAAACTCTTCTGGGGTTCTGTGATCTCTGTAGATGTAAGTACTGACGTTTTCCATTTCTGTTCATACACTGCTAAAAATAGCAATTGTTGTTAAAATTTCATATATTAAAATACGTTATTTCTTTACTTCACCTTCATATTGCTTTACTTGCCCTTCCCCCCCCCCCCCCCCCCCCCAACACTTTTAATATCCTTTTTCCTACCAAAATTACAACTAATAAAACTGGGTATGGAGCAGCCAGAGGACAGCAGAGCACATGCACAGACAATGCCATATCACTTAATCTCCTAGATGCAGCTCAGTATTGGATGGGGGCGGTTAGTAAGGTGGCTAATCTTTCTCTGAGATGAGCAGGACCCTGATCCCCTGTGAAAAATCACTTTGGAATCTGTGCAATTTGGATGAGGATTTTACGATTTTTTCTCCCTGATGGGGAGCCTGATGGCTCTCTCTCTGATAACATCTTCCCATTGCCCTAACCTGGACTTCAAGATAAAAATGGTTAAGGAGGGCTCACAGAGAAGCCTAAACAGAGTAGGTTGATGATGATGTTTCAGTCCTGAGAATGCAAACAGGGAGGTGAGGAAGGAGAAGCTCAGACGACTGATTCCTCCGAATGCACATTCATCTAGAGAGGGTGATCAAAGCCTGCTAAAGGTTTCTGTGCATTTTGTAATCTGTTATGAATAAACTAGGAGTGCTGCAGAGCCAGGGCAAGCAGTAAGGGCAATCCAGCCAGGGCTGGATAGGAGGAGAGATGGATGGCAATGAGGGGATGGATCAGCAAGTGCAAGCCGTGTGCAACGGCCTCCCCATAGTCCCTGGGACACATACGCACATGGCTCATTGTTCCTTATATCAGGTTCAGCTCTCTCAATGTAGGGCTCACCTATAATCAGAGGTTTCAACAGAGGTTCTTCTATGGGAAGCCAAGCAGGGGTAAATCCTTTGGGTGATGTGATGTCAGGGGGGTTGTATATGTAGCCGTCAGGGGCTGAACTTCTTTATGTGGCTTGAATGCCATGACCTGCAATGTGCTGCCACTCCAGCATTGAATTCATTTGGCAGTCCTGAAGTTCAGGAGATGCGTCAGAGAAAAGCAGGGGGAAATGATACAAATGGAACAGACTCTAGCATGATTTCTGTGAGGTTTTTGTAGGGGAACAGGACAGTTGTCATCACAGGACAAATTTAACCATCCTATTCCTTTCAAGCTGATCAACACAAACCATCATATTAAAAATTACCCCAAAATGGTAACTTTAACACTTGCAAACTGTATATTGTGAAGACAGGGAATGAGAAAAATATTGTACGTTATATGCTACAATATAATTTGTAACATCCTTTTTTTCCCAATCTTCCAAAATGCATACCGACACAGTTTTAAAAGTACATCACAGAGTATTTAATTTTTCTGTAGAGACTCAAAGATCTCAATATCTGTCTCACCATTTTTATGTACAAATGAGGTGGCTGAAAAACAAATATTTTTTTCCTTCTGGATTGGAATAAGGCAGACAGAAGATGTCAGGTTCAGCTCATTAGAGTCAGGCTTTTCTTAGTCTTGAGAGATCATTTATTCTTGCAGATTTAAAAACTCTTCAGTTGTGAATAATTTTAAAAATCCTTTCTATAATTGATGACATACAACAATATTGTAATTTGTAAGGTATGCACTAATTCACTTTATTGTAGCCAAAATCAGGACATCAAAGACACTGGTAATGAAAGTATCTCAGAAAGCAAGCGAGAAAATATCAGAATATCAGTGGTTTTGGTGATGGTAATCAAGCCTTTGCAATTCAATGAACTTAATCTAACAACTCATTTGATTCAATGACATGCTCAGTTAATTAGACTCGTATGGATACATTTGTGGGGTTTGCATTTTCTAGCTTTTTCTGTGTACACGCATACAAATCTAGAAAACTAGGTAGTTTTTCCAGAGGCTTTTAAAATGCTGTCCTACTCTGATACTGTCTGACTTTGATATTATCCTAGTTTGGTTTGCTTCTATAAAGCAGGTACTGCCACAGAAATGTTGAGTTAGTTCCAACTTTCTTTGCAATGAGAGAGGTCTCATCAGCACATGTAAAGCCTCCAATAGATAAATTTAGGTTATCACAGCAAGAATAGAAGGAGTTCCTAAACCATTTAAAGAAATTTCAATATTGTCCAAAACCAGTAAGCTGCTTGAAACCCAACCCCACCTTCTGAAAACCAGGCATTAGCTCATGAAGAAGTAGATGGTGTCTCCTATGGGAAGCGCAAACTATCAGAATTTTAGTAAGCATGTTAAAAAGAGAAAAATATTACTTAGGGATCAGGTCTGATGGCTAAGACAATTATGTTTATTAAATGTCAAACCACTAAGAGTTTTCTGTCAAAACACTTCTTACCCAGGGTAGGAACTTTGACAAGTTGGTGTAAACTCCATATTTGCCTTGCCTTCCACACCCTTCTCCCCAGCTGATGATACCAGTAACAAAGTAAGTGCCATTGTATTGGGTTACATGGGGGCCTCCTCCATCTCCCAGGCAGACATCTTCTCCATCTTTATCATATCCAGCACAGAACATGTTTTCTGTGACTGGGTTACGAAGGACGAGTTTGCAAATGTCCCTGTCCACATAAGGGATTTGAAGCACTTTCATTCTTTTGACCATCTGCCCAAGTTCAAACCTCTTCCCAAAGCCACTAGCAATTCCAAATGTTTGGTTCATCAGAATGTTCTTAGCAAAGTCTTCTTCTGGAAGGCATGCTGGAATAACATCCTCAGAAAATGTGATAGGTTCTTCTAATTTGAGAAGGGCTATATCATTGTTGAAAGTTTCTGGATCAAATTCAGCATGTGCAATTACTTTTTCCACTCTGTGCATTGATCTACTTGGCTCTTCATTGTCTTTGTCCACCATCCCTGTGCCAGATTATTAAAGTGGTTGTTAATAAGACAATACCAACAAGTCTAATCTGCATCTCAATAAAAGAAGGGTCCAAAGTTCCTTGCACTTTGTGTAGGCATTGTATTGTACAAATAAAATAGACCACTCCTGTACCCTGATGCTGTAGCCTTTTATACCCATTTTGGAGGGGGTTTGGAGGGCTGCCAAAATGCCAAGCAAGTAGAAAAGCAGAACTTTGCTAGCAGAACAATGCTTTCAATGACAGCTTTGATATAAAGCTTTGGGGTTCATTACAATATCCCCAATGATGGATGTGATATACAACTAAAAGCCTCAATACAGAAGGGAAGGATCTTGCCCCTTTCATTTGTAGAGCAACGCAGTCAAACAGACTTAAAAATGGTATAGATACTCATTGTCTTTTAAAACTTTAAAGTTCTGCATATGAAAATTTACAAGTTTGTATATATTTAGTCTTTGTCAATTTGTATGAAGTCCCTGGGAATTAAATGGACAGACCATTGGAGCTTAGGCAAACACATTTTTGATCTGCTGTTGTAGGATGACTCCAGTTTTTATGACTCAGAACACCATTTTTCAGTGCCTAGAACCTGTGATAAACGATTTTTTTCATAAATGACAGCAGTAAATAATAAATCTGAGGTTTCAGGTATGGAACAGTCTCAGACTAGTATCTATGTGCTGTCAAAATAGTTATGGCTAACATCTGAATGAGGCATCTGGAATTCTTCAAGGTTTGGCCAACACAGGAAATTGCATAAAGGTGCAATGTTAGACCAAATGAATTACATCAGCTCAACCTTACTTGCTTGTATGCCTTCCTGGTCTATACTTGGTTTCTATCATATACAAGCTATGCTAAATGAGAAACACTTACCAACAAGAACCCGTAAATCTTTATGCTGTTTAACACAATGAGCTCCAGAAAGTATAAAATACTCATTCAGAATTGTTCCCCCACAAAACCATTCACCATACTTATCCTGTATTAGAACAGCCTGCAAAGAGAGAGGAGAAATTTAAAGCACAAAAATATTCGTACAGTGAAATGCTGAGCAGCTAGTTGAGTTTCAAGGAGTTTTTCTTAAAGTAGGCATTTTCATATGTATTTTCTGTCAAAGGTATCCTTCATTCGGAGGTCATGAGAGTTACTCTGAGGTGTAGCCACCACAGCAGGAAACTTGTCAAGGCAGACCTTTTTCCCAGCTCAAAGCAGAGTTTGTGTATTCAGCTTTTTTACCAGCAGGTTCTGGCTTCTATTTTTTAAACAAAACTTAGCTAATACTGTAATAACACATTCCTGTTGGGTTTGGTTTGTTTCACGGTAGTCTTTGCCACAACAGGAACTCAGGCTATTCTTCTGATGCTGTAACTTAACTAATGGGGTGGCTGGCAAGGAAGGGGCCTGATGGCTCACCCAGTTCTGTGTTCTGTATTGTGCAACCATAATCCTTCCTGGCCTCCTCCTCTTAGCATAGGACACCTGCACAGAATCACAGTACTCCAGAGTGGAACAACCACCCCAAATGTTGACACCAGGGGACTCTGTCTCAAATCAAGGAAGGCCCCTTTGACAAGCAGGGATGAGTATGATAAAGAGCAAATAGCTGCTAGTCCTGGTGAGCTGGGTCAGGTGTTAAATATCTCAAGATAAGGGTGCCTTACTTGCCATGGGCACACACTGGGTAAACTGTCAGCCTCCCCAGTGACCTTCAGAGTGTTGGTTGGGGCCTCAGTGGTTTCCTCATTTTCAGGATGAGCATCTGGGCTTGTTGTGGTTCCTGCGACTTTCTCTCGACTGGCTTTATGATTTCTCTGAAGTTTACCACATGGGAACTGGACTGCAAAGGCAAAATCAAAATGCTAATACCTGATATCTGTATGGTACTTAGACTTTGAGGCACATGTCACAAGCTGAGAGGAAGACATTCCTGTTCATAACACTGGGCAAACAGCTGTGAAGGCTCAGCTGCTGTTACCAGCCTTCACTTTAGCTCAGAACTACCTTTCTTGATGTATAGGATGTGGAGGACCACAGCCTTCCACCTCTGGGGAAGGTGGTGTCTGTGCTGTCTCTGAGGCACTGAGCCAACTGACATACAAGGGACAGTAACCAGCAGAGCAGAAGGACAGACAGTTGCTGTTGAAAACAATTTCTGTCACCAAAGTGCTATTCATCAGAGCTTGTCTGACAGAGCCCTTGGTATCAGGGACAGTTGCATGGTCAGAAAAATAAGTCTGGCTTTCAGTGCACCTTGTGTTTTTCAAAATCACAAGAAATTTTTCAAACCTGATGGAACATGGGTTTTGCTGTCAAAAGCAGCCTTTAGAGTTACAGATGGGTATCTACAGTGAAGGAAAATGGCTTGCAGAGAAACAGGTTACTTTTGGGGAACCATATCTTCATAAAAATGAGAGAAAACTCGCTTAACAGTTCAAGAAAAACTCATTGGCAGTACCAGGTTGCAATGGAATTAGACATGCAGATGGCTCTGCTATCAGGGGTGGCTCTGCTAGATTGTTGAAGACATTATGAAAAACTTTGCAATGCAAAAGGACCAGAATGGTGGAAAAATTAAAATAAGTTTCCACTTCTAAAACTTGCCCATTTTGAGTGAGTGGGCAAATGGGTTTATCGTTTTCAAAGTCTTGAAAAGTTAAACATCTTCCATTATCGTCACCACTATTTTCATATACACGTTGTTATTAAATCTTTTGTATTTGGGAAATTGAGCAAAGTGTTCTGTATTAGGAATTATACACTTATGACAGCATTTTAGGATTAAATTACAAAGGACATAATAAAAAATATCATCAGACAGAAGAATAAGCTAATAACTGTTAATGTTCAATTTAAATGGAGACAAAACTGATGGATTTAAATTAAATCAATAATTATTCATGTATTTAGGTTTCAGTCAGTAATTATTCATGTATTTAGGTTTCTAAAGAACAAAAGATTACAGAAAACATGCTTTTAGAAGCAAATAGAAAGGCAGGTCATATTTCTTTTAAATGGAAGAGGTGATATTGAAGGGGAAACAAGTGAGATATAATTGCAATCACATTATGTCATTACCACTGAAATTATAACGAGAGCTTGTGAAAAGGAGAGCTTGTAAAGGGAGAAGTTTCTTGGGTTCCCACTCATTTGGATCTGTAGATCTCCAGCACAAGCTGGAGGCCTTGCACCAATTCTCACCAATGAGAAATCTATACCCATTCCTTTCTAACAAAATCTCCTGAAGCATGAGAGGCCTGTTTCAGTCTGAGAGAGAAGAGAAATCTGAGCCCAGTTGTAACCACCGGTTTCTGATACAGCGTTGTACCTGCTGGGACATAGGTTTTGCAGTCTGCTCCAAGAACACACCCAGTTACACGGGACACTTCCGTGTGTCATTTTTGCCACTGCTCATTGCTCACAGTTGCATAATTTGATGTTACTTAAATTACGACCTTTGGCTAAGATCTTATTAACTTTGTTGGTAACACCTCAAGCAAGTGATGTGAAAAGGGTGAACAGTTAACACAATTCCTTATACTACAACGGAACTGCAACACACCAGCAGTTCCCAGACAGGGTGCAGAGAGGATGTGTGTCCCATAAAAGGAACTTGAAGTGTGGCTCCATACCTACAGGAACGCAGGTTTTGTTGTCATTGCCCAGGGCATAGCCAGCAGCACAGGAACATACGACCCCGTCATCTTCATCTTTGCAGAACTGCTCACAGTTCCCATTGTTGACTTTGCATGCATTTGGTATGGCTGCAAAGGAGATAAATTTATAGCAGGTTACAAATTCGTGGTCATTTAATAAAAGCACAAGCAGCTCATAAAACCTCGCTTGCAAACCCTAGTCAACCCCTCCACCCACACCACTTGAGGAAATTCTGTGCAATTCCTGCCAAAGGCCTTAGTAACAATAGTTGCAATTATCATTATTTTTAAAATGGCAGGTTGTCAACATCAGGTAGACCACTACTGTTTTACATCCTATTCTGTGTTTCCCAGCTATAACTGACAACTCCTTGAGGTCAAAGGAAGGGGTAATCCGTACTTGCCAATACAGCCATGGCACTATGGCAAAGATGAACATGGGTGTGGGTGAGAGGCTAAAACCAGCCACAGCTAAAGTATCAGTAATAAATGAAGCACCAGACTTTTGGTAGACCCTTGCAATATTCCTTTTCCATCTGGATACAGCTCATGCTACTCACCTTAGCTCAGTCCCTGGCACTGCAAGATCACTGGCAGAATGGGAGAGCTCTTCCTTGCACTGAGAGTGTGAGAGCAAGGAGAAGTAAACCAGTCCTAACAGATGCTGTTTAACCTGTTCCTATAGATTCACAATGAGATTCTACAGCTCGCCCACACACACAGCCTAATCTGCTCCTTAACTAGTCTTATAATGTCTAAAAAGTATTTCCTAATATCTAAACTGAGTGTTCCTCAGTGTGGTGTGATCCTATTACTTCTTGTCCTAGCTGTTCATCCCCATGAAAATGGAGATTTCTTGGTTTTATTACATTTTACAAATTTCCTTGGTTGTGTATTGCAGGACTGAGGGTGAAATTTTGTTTATGATTTTACTGAATTGCCTTCTATTTATGTTGGACCACTGTTCCAGTTTCACAAGGTTGTCTTGAATTCTCATCCTGACTTATGGTAGTTCTTCCAGCGTAGAACGAGCTATAAATTCAGTGAGTAAACACTCCCTTCCATCTTGCATGTCTATGTGGAAAATACTAAGTATTTGAGGTGCTGTGTGGAGCCCTGCACGGAGTCCTGCACGCCCTGCACATTTAATCTTTCAAGCAATTAGCACAGTTTCTCAATGTGCACCAGGCTTAACAGTAGTTTCACCCAGGCCATGTTTCTTTTTCTGTTACAATAAAAGCATTATATAAGATGATGTTAGAAGCCTTACTTAATGGAGAGATCTGACATGTACTGCATCTTTTGCAGCCACCCAGCCTGTTATCCTGTCCTTGGAGCAGATTGATGTGCTTTGTTCCCAACTAGTGCAACTCAGCAGTTTTTTTCTCCTTGTTGGACACAAATAATGTGGTACCCTAGGGAATAAAAATGCTCTTTTCCCTTGGGAATGGACTAACATTCTGCTTTATCTCTCTTTTAATATCCATATATTTTGATCAGCTCTTGATTTTCACATCGTTTATCTTACCTTATTTCCTCCTTTTACTCCTTAGCTTTTCTGAGCTTATGTCAGGATGTTTGCAATTCTTTTATACAGATCTAGATTTTCCTATACCTCCTTCTGGATGTCAGGTCATGAAGGAGCTCATGATTTTACCTAACGCTCCTGTCCTTTCTTGACCTTGAAATAGTTTGAACATGTGCCTTAAACACTTCAGGGTTTTGTGGTTTATTTTTTTTTTTTTAGAAGTAGCCAGATATTTCTCCCTTTTAAAAGATACATTAATTTTATTATCTTCTTTTTCTGTACTTCCTTTATGAGCTCTGACATTTTACAGCTACTTTTGTTAAAGTAATTTTCTGTCTTTGTATTGTCGGCCACTTCTAATCCATTGATTAAAATCAAAGGCAGATGAGTGCACTCAAAAATGCTTTCTACATGCTTGTATGAGAAAACTTTCCTTGAAACATCCTGAAGACTCTCAGGGCACCGTATATCCCATTAAATACCTTTTCCACCTCATCTCTGGGATGTCAAAATCTCCCTCTTGTAATGTTGGTGACTCAGGTGTTTGTTCAGTTGTATCCAACCAGTCCACTGTAATCATCAAATGATTTTTGCAGCAAAAGTAAACAACATGGCATGCATCATGTCTGCTGTATGATTCACACACTTTAGTCCATAGAGAAGCATGTCAGGCTCCAACCTCAAAGACAGGTGGGACACTTCCTCATGTGGAGATATGATGTTTGTGTTGAGACTTAGACAAGCACAGTGAGTGACGATATGGGGTTCTCATTCTCCTCTGCGCTGTTAAACCTTGTGGGGTTCATTTTGTCACCCAATAGCTTATGAATGGTTAGTAAGGCTTATTTAATTATCACATCTCTTGAAGACGTGAAGAATAGCACATTGTTTGTGCTGCCAGTTTGAAAGTCCTGCATATTGATTTATTAACTCCGCATTTTACACTGATACAATTATTTCAGACCAAAATGTTATTCCTCTAATGACTCAGGCCTGGATATTATTGCACTGCAGCAGCCAAACTGGAGCAAGGGGAGTGAGAAAGCAAAGCTACCAGGTTTTTGCTCATGTCACTCTGGTCCACAAAGCACAAATAATGGCATATAGTTACCTGCGTGCTTTAGGCAAAGCAGCACAAAGCCAAATTAAAGCAAAGGCTGTACCTGTCTGCACCATCTGAAGGAAAAGGAGGATAATGGGAAAAAGCCATGCTGTTCCGCGAAGACCTGCTGCTGCCATCCTCTGAGCTCCCTGTGCCTTTCACACTGGTTTCTCTGCAGGGCTCTGGGGCAGCTGCTAAATGAGCAACACTACAGTACAAAGGTCATTAACCACACGAGAAAACAAAACCTCTATGAGCAAATCCTGGGCTCAATGTCAGCATGGGACAACCTTGAAGCAGAAAAAAGCCACTGTGCTGCAGCAGTGCCACCCTGATAGCTTGTGAGTGCCTCATGTCAGCAAAGTCCCTCTCTCCCGCATGGCCAGCATGGAGCTGGGTTTTCCACCAAGGCTATGAAACCCATGTATTTCAGACTCCTCAGGAAGAGGGGAGTCCATAAACCAGGGCAGGTTCTGTCTCAGCAGAATAACATGTGGTTGCATAGTTGAACTTGAATATGGGGACATGGTTTAGTGGTGGATTTGGCAGTGCTATCAACCTAAATGATTCTAAGATTCTATACTAACAAAACTCTTGCACAGAGCCTCTTGCCCAGATACATCATCTTGGACTGGGACCGAGCAGTACCATGCTTTTTCTATTCTTCATATTAGTGTTTTGCAAAGCCTCAAAGTGATTGCAGTCTTTACTTACCATCCTTCCTTTCTTCCCGTTCTTCTCAGGACTGGCTTTTCCTTGAAGGCTGAGGAAGCCTGAGCACTAGGGGGTAGGTTAGAGCTTCTGCTTCCACCATCCTTGGTAAATGTCAGCTCTTAACATAAGAGCTTATTTGGTAAGTGTTTGCTTACCAAGAGGAGTTCTGGTATTTTAAAACCTACCAGTTTACACATCAGCTGTGTGCTGTACCTTTTGCCTGGATTTTACAATCTGTTCAAATTTTGCTACGTGATATTACCCCAAAACCTTTAGTCTACATAAGAAAGCGTGCTTTAATTCTTTATTTTCTTGCAGGCCCTAGAGTTGTTTATGGGCTTTAGTGGGAGGCCAAGATCAAGCAGATGTTTCACTCATGTCTTCTCAGCATGACAGGGACACTTATGGAAGGAGCAATGAATATAAAGTCCTTGAGCCTCAAGCACTGTGGGGGCCATGGCACAGGATGAAAGGCTCTCTAGAGTTAAGCTTCATTTGTAAAAGACATCCTCCAATTGCAAAGCCCGAGGACAAAGTCTCTCATACTCTGCAGAATAATGACACTTTTTTTCCAAACACAGTCATGTTGCACACAAGCGTGGAAGTTTATCACACCCTCTTGCATGTTTATCTGTTAAACCAGCTCTGTGCCTGCTCTCAAGGGGCTCTCAAGGTCCTTGGCTTGACAAAGACCTATATACATACCTGCTAGTAAAACTCAACTATTGCCACCATTGCCAGAAGCAGGGCCTCCCCTCAACCACCTCAACACCTTATACAATCCAGTCTGAGTTTCACTTCAGTCCTTGGGCTTCACTGAAGTAGAAGAATGCCTTTTCCGTAAGTATGTAAGTAGGATGTGGGTAGCACCTGTGCCTAAGGAAGTCTCTTTGAAGAGGGATGTTTCACCCTCATGGAGCACAGGGCAGGCTACCAGAGGGACAAGGGATTAGAACAGGAATCCAGTGGACAGAAGAAGTCAGGGAACAAACATTGCTGAGCAAACATGGAAGTAAGCCAACCGAGGGTTTATACAGGTGGAGACCATAAAGCTGACGTAACTGACCTGCAGTCCTTCCTGCCCACATTTCCTGCTCACTGCAGCAATACCTTGCTGCTTTGAAAAGCTGTATTTCTAGTTTTTCAACCTGGTTTGCTCACAGCACCTGCTATACAAAACTAGCCAGTACCAGCTCAAACCCTAAGCGATAATTAGCAGGTGCCTGGTGAAGTTGAGCGTACTCCAGAAAACAGGGGACCATAACAGATTGGAGGAGCCTTGGAAAGGCCAGCAGGATGGTTAGGGCCATAGAGCACATGATGTACAATACAAGGCTGAGGGGTCAAGGTTTGTTCAGCCAGGGAGAGCTGTGGGACCTACCTTGCACCAGATCACATTCGTCTGTCCCCTCCATTGTAAATTTTGCCATGATTTCTGCAACTATGACTGAAGTTGAGAAAGTTTAAAGAATAATATATGGAGGAACGCTACTCCACATACAAAAAACATCTGAATGCGGAGCTTCTGCCTGGAAACCTTACAGGACAGATCAGATCACAGTACCTGAATAGACTATGTGTGGGAAATAATTGATTGTTTGCCTCTTTCCATGAAAATTAGTATATTGGCATCTAACTTGCCATTTATGAACATCTAGTCCAGTGAAAGTAAATTTTAATTGCCTGCCTCCATTCTCTACCTCCTCATTAGCCTTGACATAAGGCAGGTAAAATTTGTCACATGTATTTGTTGAATGACGTTCACTCTTTTTTCACTGTCAAATGAGATTTTGTCTTCATATATTTGTTAACTGACTAGAAGGAATAGAAAAATAAAAAATAAAGAAGAAAAAGCAAAGAATATTTTATTTCAAATGCTGGTGTACATAAATATTGCACCTTACAACAGAAACATGTGGAACAAGTACACATGCGAGGAGCTTTCTGATCCTCAGCCATATACAATCCAGAAATTGATACAGAATACAGTGAATATACACTTTTTTTTTCCTGATGAGCAGAACAGAAGTGTTCAAATTGAACTAAAGTGAAATACAACCCATACCAAGAAAAAAACCCCACATTTTAATTCGCTGCTGTGACCTAAGCAGGCAATTTCATGGAACATGTGGTTATTTAGCATCACATGTTGAATACTTACTTGCGTCCCAGCTTTTACCAAGCAAGTTTCCTGGCTCCCTTAATCTTCTAAATACACCTGCAGGTAGAAGCCGAACAGCTCTGGTAATAACAAATTCCCTTCTGAGCCAGCTGGCTGCAATAGGAGGATTAACTGAAGTCCTGTCTTTTCCCCCTTCATCATGATTAGTGCAGGCTCCTATTATCTTCAGGAGCCTCTGGCAGAAGCACTTGGGCAAACAGACAGGAACCAAAATGGCAATGAAAAAATAGCCAAACAAGCAAACAAAAGCCCCCACTGAGCAGCCACATTGTTTGCTCTGTGCAAATTCAAGACACCACCAGCAGATTGCATATACTTGCTTAAAGCCAGGAATAAAACAAAAAGAAGCAGTACCATAGCTTTACGGAAGCACCTCTCAAAATAGGCTTAGCAGATGTGGCTAAAAAAAAGAAGAAAGTTTCCACTAAAGAAATTGCACCTTGTTAGCTAACAGAATGATCAAGAGCCATACCACTAAAACTTTTGTCTCATGACTGCTTTTACCCAGCGTAAGAATCTGGACAGTTTGGTATAGACACCGTATTTGCCTTTCCTTGCACATCCTTCTCCCCAGCTAACAATTCCGGTAACAAAATAAGTATCCTTATATCTGGTTACGTGGGGACCTCCACTGTCTCCTTGGCAAGCATCTTTTTGATCTGTTTCATAACCAGCACAGAACATGTTTTCCGTTATTGCAAAGTTAGTGGACTGCTTGCAAGTGTTCCTATCAACATAAGGGACTTCAAGTACTTTCAGTTTTTTGGAGAGTCGTCCACCTTCAAATTCACGCCCAAAGCCACTAACCATCCCAGATCTTTGGTTCATCAGAACTTCATTAGCAAAGTCTGCTTCAGGGAGGCATGCTGCGACAACGTACTCAGAAAATGTTATAGGTTCCTTCAGCTTTATTAAGGCTATGTCATTATCATAAGTCTCAGCAATGTATTTAGAGTGAACAAGTATCTTGTCCACGGTATGCATCGCTTCAGATTGTTCTTTCTTTTCTCTGTCGACTTCACCTGCACAAGATTATTAAAAGGGCTGTTAATATGGACATAGTATAAGAAATTAAGAACAACATTGATACAGAAAGAGACTAGTATACCCATTCCCAACACTTTGCCTAAGCCTTTATACCATACAGGTAAACTACTAGCAGCACCTGGATCAGTTTCAGTTCCAAGCTTTTGTTTATGGATATTTTTGTACCAGTTTACAGAAAGGCATAATCTGATTCATCTAAATTGATGCAACTTTGGGTGGAAGCTCTTACAGGAGCCTGAGCCTCGCTTGTACCAGGAAAGAGAAACTAGTCTGTATCAAGACAAAAACAGTCCAAATATAAAGTTATGTTGATCTAGAATCATGCCTGAGTAGTGAAGCAGTCATAATTTGAGCTCGTTTCTTCTCCCCCTAGTCAATGTGTCATACCTTTGCTGAGTGTTCCTGCAGTAACACATCTGTATGTTCCAGATGTGCCAGGAATGACAAGCTTTATCAAGAAGCACTACTTTGATGAACCAACACTTCTAGAACATTTGTTCTTAATCAGTCCCAACTAGCTGGTAAAGAAGAAAGGAATGCACCATTATCACCTCCCACATCAGCTCTCCCTGTTATTACAAAGCAGGATTCCCACAATAGCAATACATTATAACAAGGAAAGCAAAACCAAAAAAGTAACAAACTATAACAAATGGTTTGTTACAAGTCACAGGTGATAGGACAAGAGGAAAAGGCCTCAAATTCTGCCAGGGGAGGTTCAGGTTGGATATTAGGAAAAATTATTACACAGAAGGGGTTATCAAGCATTGGAATGGGCTGCCCAGGGAGTGGTTGAGGCACCATCCCTGGAGGTATTCAAAAGACGGGTTTGACATGGTGCTCTGGGCCATGGTTTAGTGATGTTTTTTTGTCCGAGTTAGGTTGAGAGTTGGACTTAAAGGTCCCTTCCAACCTAGACAATTCTATGATTCTAAATAAAGTATTTTGAGTACGTCTCACACCAGATTTAAAGCACAGAGGATTAGTCTGCAAATGTGCTCAAACATCACAGGAGTAAAATAAATAAGCACTTACCTACAACAACTTTGATTTCTTTAGATTGGTTCATGCAATGAGCTGCAGTAAGTACAAAATAATCATTCACAATAGTTGCACCGCAGAACTCTTCCCCTTCCTCATTTAAAAGAACAGCCTGCAAAATTAAAAAGGAAAGTGCAGAATCAAGAAGAGCAGTTTAGCTTCAATGAGCTATAAATAGGTAACTGATTTCTCAACACTCTATATATATGCTTATTACTACCTCATGTACTACTCTGGGGGTGTCTCCTAATATTGCATACACATGTCTGTATGCTATAGATTGGCATGTACTGCTACAGAGTCTCAATTGTCTCTACGTGATGAACATTTGGCTTCCCCATCACATCACTCACAGGGCTCAGTAATGTCTTTTAGGAACAAGACACTGACTGACTTGAGCAAGGAGAGTGTAGCCCTCAAATCACCTCATTCCTTGGGCTTACCACCCCAAAGACTCCTGTTCAAGTTGTCTTCCCATTTGACCTCCTCCCCCTTAGTGTCCTGAATACAGAAACCCATTTTGGCTTGTCCAAAATCAAAAGAAAAACTTAGATATGAAAGCATAAATCAAATGCATGCTTTATCTGACATGCTCTCAGGTGTACTACCTAAGCAAACAGCAACTGGACTATATAACCTGCAAAAACAATGCTGGTAGGCCACCATGATCCAAAAGCTCTCTCCTGTGAGAGGTTAAGCAACGCCATCTCAAGTTGCACAAAGCTTTTCATTTTGACATTTTAAGGCTACAGTTTGCAGAATAGCACATGTTCACATGTCTATGTGCCTATGTTCACACAATTCAGCTACCTCCGGCATACTACATGGGTAGAATTCAGAAGGCAACCAGATTAGCAGTGACAACTGGTGTCCCTCAAGGGTCTGTGTGGGGACTGGTACTGTTTAACATTTTTATCAGTGATATAGATAGAGGGATTGAGTCCATCATCAGCATGTTTGCAGATGACACCAAGCTGT
>VXBJ01004143.1:803092-854179 GCA_013400055.1 Nycticryphes semicollaris
AGCAACCTTCCAGTACCTGAAGGGGGCCTACAGGAAGGCTGGGGAGGGTCTGTTTACAAAGGCCTGCAGTGACAGGATGAGGGGCAGTGGCTTCAAGCTGGAGAAGAGCAGATTTAGACTGGATATTAGGAATAGGTTCTTTACTATGAGGGTGGTGAAACACTGGAACAGGTTGCCCAGGGAGGTGGTTGAGGCCCCTTCCCTGGAGATATTCAAGGTGAGGCTTGGGCAACCTGGTCTACTTGGGGGAGTCCCTGCTGACTGTGGGAAGGTTGGACTAGATGACCCTAGAGGTCCCTTCTGGGCTGGACTATTCTATGCTGATTCTATGATGATTAAATGGATAATTGCACACTTTCCTGCAGAAACACCTTCTGCTTACACACAGAGCACAAACACCAGATTTACCTGCCATGGACACTCGCCAAGACGACACTCATCCCCACCTACTATCCTCGTATCGACATATTGAGTCTTGCTACTTGTTTCACGGCCAGGAAGGACGGTTGGAATTTCTGTGGTAGTAACATTGTCCTCCCCAAAACTTGTTTCATTTGTGGGAGGGCCATCTTGATCACTAGTGACATTGCCATTATCAGCAGGTAAAATTGCCGACCTTTTTTTTCTTTTCACAAAAACTTTTCCACACGGATACTTTACTGTAAAGACAAGAATGTTAAAATTAGAGATGGACACAAAAAAGGAAGCTCCTTGACGACACCATCTTACAACAAATCCGTTAATGCAGCTGGCCTGTTTTCCAAACACTAGCAAAACCTTGGCAGATGCAACAAAGGAAGAAGATGAGACAGTTGTAAAGCTTGTCCATAGGTTAGTCTCTGGACAGTGTTTTCAAGGTATTTAAAATTTCAAACATAATCTTTAATTGTTTACATTCCTGTATTAATGTACTTACTCTTACTAAAATCATCTTAATTAGGAGAGTAAAGTGTTTTATTTAAGGAATAATATGGCCCATGTCAGCAATTTGTATATGGTTGAGTTATTCCTCCCCCCAGGTTAACAGAAATCTAAAGTAGAAAAGTTTTGGGGAGCTGCTATTTTAGATGGAGTGCAGGTTTAATCAAAGGAGATACAGCAATCACTTTTCTCCTGTCAACAGTGGAGTTTATTCAGGTTATTCTGTGAGAGGCACCTTGCAAAGTATTCCAAATCACTTATATTTTGATAAGTCCATCACATCGTCTCACACATGGAATGCTTTGGAAATATAAATCAGTTGACCTCAGCGTTTAATCTATGTCATGTAGAACACTGATGATTCAAAAGACTTTCTTTAAGCGTGAAGCAGCTTTCCCCACCATTGCTATTAGTTTATCACATGACTCCCTACCTGTTGAAACACAGCGTTTGCCATCCTCTGCTAGAACATATCCTTTTGCACAGGAACACAAAACGTCCTTCTGTGCTCCTTTTTTGATGTTGCAGAACTGCTCACAGTCACCATTGTTTATTTTGCAGTACTTAGGTATGACTACAAAAGAGGGAAGTTTGGAGAAGTGTAAATAAACACTGACTTCACAGAAGATCTCAAAGTTCACCAAATTAAACTGCACTCTTTAAACAGGATGTGTATCTGCACCTGTAAACACCTGAAGCACATCTTAGTAATAACATGCGTGACTAACTGCTTATGCCTTACAAAACAGTCACGTCCACTGCATGGAACATGCTTGCCAAGCCCAAGTGGGCCCAATGGCCATGTCATGGTGACCTTAAAAAAGCAGAGACAAAATGACAGCAGAATGATGGATAAAACACTAAGAGAGAAGTCCAGATAATGGTAAATCCTCGCACAATTCCTCCTGACTGCCTTAAAAAACCTCTACTCCTCAGTCCCATGTCTGAATTTCAGTTCCACATCCTCTTACTCTGGGCTCACCACATTTACTTCTGGGCTACTGATACATGCTCGAATCATAGAATGGTTAGACCTTAAAGATTATCTAGTCCCAAGACCCCTGTCATGGACATGGATATATTCCAATAGACCGGATTACTCAAAGCCTCATCCAGCCTGGTCTTGAAAATTTGCAGGGATGGGGCATTCACACCTTCTCAGGAAAACCTGTTCCAGTGCCTCACCATTCTCACAGTAAATTACATCATTAGGGTAGTAGCTGTATGTCACAGAGATGAGACTCGGGAAGGATTTATATGCGAAAAATTATTCCTTGCAAGGCTGAAAAAGTCTGCATTATCTATTGAAATCTGCTTTCTTTGGTTCTTTACTGCGAACTGAGAAGGGAGGCTGTACTTCCATACTTGGAGTACAGGCTCCTTGATAGCAGTTCTAAGAATCTAATGCTTCTTAGCCTTATCATCACATTTTGGGGATTCAAGCTCATGTGTAGGGGCACTATCACAATTAAGAGTGCTTTCTTTGGACTAAGTGTAACTTTGGAGTGTTCATGGTTGGACAGGGCTCTAAGCAATCTGATCTAGTTGAAGATATCGCTGTTCTTGCAGGGGGGTTGGACTAGATGACATTTAAAGATCCCCTCCAACCCAAACTATTTTATGATTCTAACACTGCCCAGCTATAGAGCCATCAGGGTTTGTGCTTCTGGCACTGTCCTCCATTGTTGACTGTCATCCTGTTCTGTATATTTTCACAAGAGGCAAATAATGCCTGTTAAGAAAGTGTTTCTCTATGTTTCAGTTCCCTGGAAAATTCACTGCCACAGTTCTCTAAAGCAGAAACCTACCAAATTCACAGTTCTTGCCTTGATAACCATCCAAGCACGAGCAAGTGTAGGAACCAATTCCATCTTTACATTGTCCACCATAGTGACAAGGATTGGAGCTGCACTGGTTCCCATCTACAAAAACAAATGAAAAACCCAATTATTTTAAGAGCACAAGTATATGTTATTTTAATAAGCAATCTTTCATCTTTCCTTTTTAAATGTATGCCCTGTGAGTTGCCACATTCCAGATGGAACAAGGAGTATAAATGCAATCATTCCATATCATCAATGATTCATACACATATCCTCAGTTTTGCAATCTGTTTTTGATGGCTACTGTATGACAGCACATATGTTTTCTTGTAGGAAAACAAAATAATACTTCATGGCCAGAGTATATCAACCATTTACAGTGAAGGCTGTAAAAGCAGACAGGACAATTTCGCACTGTAACTGCTGTGTGAAGATATTAACCTTTTGGCCTCTTGCATTTCCCTACAGTTTCCATATAATAACGACAACTCAACTTTTATTTGCTTAAAGGTCATCTCATCCCTTCCGCATGTCTTTTGCCTGCAGTGCAGTTCATTTCAAGAAACAGACATCAAAACAGCAAATTAATCAGAAGATTAAACAAACAAACAAAAATGCTTTAAGAGACCTGCTAAATCTATGTGTGCGGGCCAAATTCCTGTTTTGCGCTGCTTATAGTACCAGAATTGTCCCACTGTTTCTGTTGAGGTATGAGCTTGACCTTCAAAAAATTAGCTCGTACCTCACGCAGGGATTTTCTGCGGTCGAAAGGTAGCTCTGCAGCCCTTCTTCTTTTTCACAGCCTGGGCAAAACTGGCTGACCCAACTCCATAGCCCAAGCCACACGTATGTATAACACAAGCTCAGCTACACACAGGAGAGTGAGGCTGTAATACATTTGGAGACACGTTCCACACAGCAGCCCTTTCTCCCACCCTCACAAAGGTATCTCACTCCTGCAGTGATGCTCACTGTCACGATCTCGCTCATCTAGTGACCTGCCAAATGGATCTAGTGACCTGGCAAATGGATTCCCCCACCACATTGGTGGGGGGCTCTTCTGAGCTGTTTGATAAGAAAAGCAGGATATCCAGAGAGGTGGCACCTGCTTAGTAATAATATCTTGCTTTAGATACATAATCTTCAAATGTTTGTATTTTACCACCTATTCTGCTCCTGTTTGGAGCAGCTGGAAGAAGGGCAATGCCCACAGAGAAGGCAAGATGCAAGAAGCTGCTCATCCTAAGGATCCAGCTCGCCATCTGCATGGTGACTCTGGCCTGTGACCTCATCTGCTGTAGCTTTATCTATCACAGGGAACATATGCCCACACACCTCAAAGTCCTTTCTGACCCCACACTGGCCAAAACCAACAGCACGCCAAAAACTCCATCTGTGTGGGCCACCACAGAGGCACTGGAGACCGATGTCCATCCACCATTTACCAAAAGGCAGACAGACTCAAGGCCTGCAGTACAGCTCCTGGTTTCTGTCTCCTCTGCTGTGCCAGAGCACTCCATTCTGTTGCAGTCCTAGCTAAGCAGCATCCTACTGTTAGAAACCATACTTGTTTTTCCCTATGCTGTAGTTGCTGCTGTGGTAATGAGTTTTATATCAGTATTGCACAAAAGCATTGCAGAATCCCCTATTAAAAAAGGAAGCAAGAATGAATTGTTCTAGTAACAAGGCTGAGGGTAGCTGTGGTTTTCTATACTTCTGAACACCAACAAGGCATTTGTGGACTGTGGTTTAAAATGTATGAAATTGGCATTTCCGCTAGGAGCATTGGCACTGAAGTTCTGCTGCTTGTATTCTCATGAGAAAATGGTTTGAAATTTTCCACTCCTGTTCACTGCAACACTGACACAGGCTTTGCTTGAAATTTCAGCCTGTAGGTTGCAGAGTTCATCCCCCACTTAGAGGATTGTGAAAGCCTACATCTTGTTCGTGGCAACTGTCTTCAATTTTCTGCAGATTCCAAAAGACAAGGGCAAGCTGTCTTTGATCAACATTTTTGAGGTACTCCTACCATGCAAGCTGGACACACAGTTTCAAGAACACGTTACCAAAACACTAATACATTAAAAATCTGTCCCTGCACAGGGATTATGAATGATGGAACCTTAATAAATACAACTCAGACCTTTAGAAAAAAAAACAGAAGAGACTGATGGGTATTATCTGCTAATCTACTGGCATATCTTCATGTTCTGTAGAAAACACATCCCACAGAATGCTCTATAATACAGGAGTCAACAACACACTGGCACGGGAGGTGACACCAAACTGGTAGCTTAGTAACTTTGTGCTGGCCACGGCATTTAAGGGCCATCCTTGTCTATGACTTGTTGCATCTTAAATGCCTCCATCCGGGGCTGCCCTTTGGGAGGACAAGCGACTGTCAAGAGTCACACGCCCAGTTTCTGTTTCTCACTGTCCTTTGTGTGAAAAGGGCCATTACTCTTTTTTTATTGAGAGGAAAAAGATCATCCCAGCAACTGGAGGCAGCGGAACCTTGCCTTTGAATGAAGCGACTGGGTTCAAGCAACAGCAAGGCAGTAAATCAGATGCCTGCTTCAAAGGAAACACAAAGCGAGGGTGTCCCACAGTGGAAAGAGAGGAAGCAAGGGAGCAGGAAGCTCTTACTTAAGAGCATGCATCCTTTTTAGCCTTGCAATAAGGAAGCTTAATTCTCTAAACAAACACAGAGTGATTCTTACCAACATAGACGTTCCAAAATTCCTCCTACAGGTAGGTGTGGGAAAAAGGGAATAAAAGGAAACAAAAAAAGTTAGATGAGAATTACTGAATTCTTTAGAAGAGTATTAGAGCTTTCATACAGAGGATACTTCCAGCTATCAGTTGTTAAAATGAATATTTAAGTTACAGCTACATACTGTACCTTGCAGTCTGCTATTACCATTTAAGAAATTAAAACCATATGCCCAGCTCTATAGAAACAAGTCTCATGCATTTTTCAGAAATATCTAAAACTCGTTAGAAATTTCCCAATGTGACGCACTCAGCGTAAGGCATTTGATTTCTTGCGTAACTGTATCCTTCCATCAGTTTTGACTGAATTTTCTCACATCTGTGTAATGCCAAATTCTCAACCTCCATCCCCCCACCTCTCCACTGCCTCCCCCATACCCTCATCAATTAAGACCTCAGAAATCCTGAGATTTTAAAATATTTTGTTCAATTATGTGCTTCTTTCCCTCTTCACTGAGGACTGTCTGTCTGTCCAAGACAGCCATGTGTGCTCTTTGTCCAAGACAGTCATTTTCAATGACATCTGTTTACAAGGCAGAACAGGCTGTGCTGGTTCTGCTATAAATCAGATTGGCTCTGAAGTGCCCTGGCAATGCATCCACGATTCCCCACCCAGGTCATCTCAGGGCCACTCCAAGAATCAAACCCATAGAATGGAAGGGATTTGAAGGGACCTCTAGGGATTGTTTAGTCCAACCCCCTTGCCAAAGCAGGTTCACCTACATCAGGGTGCCCAGGTGGGTTTTGAATATCTCCAGAGAAGAAGACTCTACAACCTCTCTGGGCAGCCTGTTCCAGTGCTTTGGCATCCTTGTTGTGGCCATCAAGTAACACTAAAGTGAAATGAATCTGACCTTAACTTCACTTTCAGGGCTGTTCTTAACAGCCACATAGCTACAGTTGATATTCCCAATTCCCCTCCACCACCAAGTCTCTTCAAGTTTTCAAACATCACCTTTTCTACCAACCCCAGTTGCCCTACCTCTTTAACTCTCCCATGAGCTTGGGAACAGATTGCACTTCTGTTTAAAGTTAAGCAGCTGTCAGGGTAGGGAAGATGACACAAGAGTCACACATACAAACTTAATTCCATGTGGGCAGTTTAACATTAAGGCATATAACAACTGTCCACAGTACACATTCTATCAATTCAGATAGGGAAAAAAAAGAGACACAAAACAATAAGCACTGCAAAGCTGCTTGACATAAGTTCAGTAAAATTCTCCCACAAAGTTCCATATCAGCATTTTCCTTCTCAACCTTCTCGTGGACTCTCTACCTAGGAACTCTTGAACATAGTCATGACACTCAGCTGTGCCACCCAGACACAGTGAACATATTTCTAACATGGATAGTATTAAATCATTTAAAGGTCAAATAGCTCACAACGGCAATTAAACGGATCATAACAGGTGAAAAAATGGAGGCTTTAACATGGGCTGGCCTTGCAAGAGTTAAATTAAGACTGTTATTATATGTTTATGCCTTCACAATTCCAACCACAGTCAAAAACATTATTATTCTTTCTATTAAATGACTGGATGCAACTTGTATGTTCTGATGCCCAGCAGACCTTAATACTATTTCATAAACCTGAAATATATAGATCTGTGTTTCATATTAATTCATCCTTACAGTTTTCTCCTGGTCTTCAAAGGCTTCTCTTGCTTCTTCTTTTGAGCAGCGCTCCTCATTGCATTCTCTTTCAATGTTCCCTTTCTTCATTTCCTCAAAAAAAGAGTTAGCACGTTTTGATCTTTCCAAGAACTTGTCAGCATTTTCTTTCTTGATGAATACTAGACAACAGAGAAAATGATACAGGTGGCAGGTAACATTTGGTGGCGGTGAAGAGTTATTAGAAATACGTAAAGTGGAAACAAAACCAAAAGAGACTCTCATCACTCTACACACAAGCAACGTTACCTGTGAGGTCAGTCCTCACACAGGCTGCTCTCCGTTCTAAGATTTAACAAAGAGCAGAACAAAATGAACATCTAAAGGGTGGGTTGAAGGAGGATGGAGCCGGACTCTTCTCAGTGGTTCCCAGAGACAGGACAAGGGGCAATGGGCACAAACTGGAACATAGGAAGTTCTACTCAAAGATGAGAAAAAGCTTCTTTATGGTGGGAGTGATAGAGCACTGGAACAGGCTGCCCAGGGAGGTTGTGGAGTCCCCTTCTCTGGAGACTTTCAAGATCTGCCTGGATGCAGTCCTGAGTGATGTGCTCTGGGCAATCCTGCTTTAGCAGGGGAGTTGGACTAGATGATCTCTAGAGGTACCTTCCAGCTCTTGACAATTGCTTGATTCTGTGATCAATGTTAACAGGAAAGTACAGCCTGAGGTCAGTTTGCTGGGTTGTTTTGTTTTTTAGAAGCTTGGTGTCACAGAAGCGTGAGACTTTGTCGCTTCAAGTTCAAGACGCAGGTAGCTGTTGATTTAAACTGAAGGATCAGAGGCATTAAACTCAGCTCAGCCACTTGAGCGCGTGACCAACAGCGAGACTCTCCAGTGACACGTGCACACATAGCCAGATAGGAAAACCAGGAACCACACAAGATCAAATAAATGGCCGGTCACCCTGTGAAAAGCATATGCTCTAGCACTAAAGTTTGCAGAGCCTGGAAGCTGGCATTTAATTCTGCTCTGACCACCTGGCATTTGAAGGGAAAATATACTATCCTATCACAGGCTGGAGTGTGGAAGACCGTGCTGCAGATGGGACTGCAAGGCCAACAGCTCACACTCAGTGGGCGGCTTGCAAGCACCTTACGGTGCATCCTTCACGCAGCTCAATTGAGCAATGAATAAACTAGATGATTAATATTCATAAACCTTAATATCCTCTAAGCCAGCACAGAGGGGACTTACTCTGCTTTCACTGAAATGGGTGGATCACCAAAAGGGAGCCAAATTCTGCCAGTGCTATTTATATTAATCAATCCCACAAAGTCTACAAGTACTTTGGAGCCTTGCTTATTCTTAAAAGGCCCCTTGCAGGGAACGCTTACAGAAATGCTCATAACTTGGAGCTCAGCAACTGTTAGTTCATTCACCCACTATCTTATTTGCCCTTAAATCCCTCTCTGCAGTGACAGGAAAGTGACAGGACGCAGCCGGTGGGGTTATCGCCTCTATATCCCCTTGCTCCCATATCACCCGGGTCAAGAGGATGTTTTTGTAAGCTTGAACGAGCCGATTAGTCTTCTGAGGCTGGTCGTTCTTTTTCTCAAGCTTTCCTTGATGCTTTCCTCTTTGGAGATCTCAAGAAGAAACAGGCATTGGTCAACTGAAGTACAGATATTCCAGAAACGTGCAGAGGACCTCAATTTAAAGCCCAAGCGGGCTGACTCACTGAAGGAAGAGTTAATGGCTTTGGAAAAGCCGCTTGCTGGTGCTGCTCTGGGCTTTGGTGTTGACCCAAGTGGCAAAACAGAGGACGGCAAGACATGTTGCCCCTCCACAGCCCCACCATGGCCAAGTGCACCTAACCGAGCCTCGGCCAGGCTCCCCCTCACGGAGGTATGAGCACCTCAGTCTGTGAGGCCAGTTGTCCTCCCAGCGCAAATAGCAGCAGGGAGGGCCAGTAGTCCAGTCTTCCAAGGGGTGCGTGGGAGGATGGACGGGGAAGGTACAGCAGCCTGGGAAAAGTCCTGGGGACACACAGCGGGACACCCCCGGGGCTCGGACACCTCCAGGTGCCCCCTTGTCAGCTCCCTGCCCCCGAGGCTGGGTGCACCACAGGTGCAGACAAACCCTCGGGCGCTTTGAAGACCGAGCCCCCGGGGAAGGTGAGCTTTGGGGTGCCCGTTCCCGTCTCCCGGCCGCTTCCTAACGCCCGCGCCTCCCCGCGCAGGCAGGGTCCGGCAAAGCCCCCTCCTTCGGCTGGGGCCGGAGGGCTGTGTCCCCCGCACCCACCGCGGGGTGCCAGACCCCGGCTCTCCTCGGCGACCCGCCACCGCCTCACACCTTCCCCCGGCCGCTCCCCCCGAAGGCTGTGAAGAGGGGGACCCTCGCCCCCCAAAGTATAAAAAGATGCCGTCTTACCGCCTTCTTCAGCCCGCAGCTCGCCCGCCAGCGCCGCGCAGATCAGGAGGAGCAGCAGACGGCCGGCCATGGTGGCTCAGAACCCCCGCTGCTGCCGGGCCGCCGACCGGACGGGATGGGACGGGACGGGACGGGATCCGAAGAATTCACCCCCCCCGGGCGGGGAGAGACTGAAGCGGCGTTGCTTCACCCTGCCCAGATACAGCGGAAGAGCCGGCGAAAGGGGGGGAAAGCCTCCACGGGATGTCTCAGCCCAAGGGGAGGGGAGGGGGGGAGATGATGAGCCTCCTCTTCTTTCTTATCTTACTTTTTTTTTTTAACCCAAGGAAGCCGAGGTTGTGGGTTTTTTCGGTTGATTTTTTTCCGTTTTTTTTTTTTTTTAATTTTATTTTTAATTACGCTTTTTATTTGCGGGGGCACTGGCAGGTGTGCAGGTGTGGGGCCAAGCAGTGGCAAAGCCAGGCTGCCACCCCTAAAACCCACGCCACGTCGCCCTCAGCAGCTCCTACCCGTCTCTCCCACATCCCAACGCTGTCACCTGCTGGCTCCCCGCTTTCCATATCAGCAGCCCAGCAGCCTTGCCCTGCCAGGAGCTGGCTGCCATCTCCCCCTTTTTTGGAGGGTTTTCCCTTGCTTTATGCCCGCTGAGGTCACTGCATAGTTGTGGAGGACATGACTTTGGTGCTTCCAGAGCCTGCTGTTGGGTTGCCTTCATCTTCTTAGCTCGTTTAAGCAGGCAGTTATATTGAAAATACAAAAGCCAGCTTTGTTTTGAAAAAGTCACTTCGTGCAGCCATTAGAACTGGTTGTTCTCTTATGGCGTTTTACCCTATTTCTGCAAAATGATGACTGGTTCATAAATGTCATTATTTACACTGGTATCTTACAGGGAAGAAATCATCCTATGGAGCATGGGAAATCATAGAATCACAGAATGGTTAGAGTTGGAAGGGACCTTAAAGATCATGTAGTTCTGACCACCCTGCCATGGGCAGGGACACCTCCCACTAGACTAAAACCCCATCCAGCCTGGCCTTGAACACTTCCAGGGATGGGGCATCCACCACTTCCCTGGGCAACCTGTTACAGTGTATCACCACCCTCACAGTAAGGGATTTCTTCCTAATATCTAATCTAAGAAACTATTTCAATTTAAAACCATTACCCCTCATCCTATCATTACACTCCCTGGTAAAGAATCCCCTCCATCTCTTCTGTGGGTCCCCTTCAAGAACTGGAATGCCTCTAGAAGGTCTCCCAGGAGCCTTCTCTTCCCTAAGCTGAACAAGCCCAACTCTGTAAGCCTGTCTTCATAGGAGAGGTTCTTCATCCCTCTGATCACCTTCGTGGTCCTCCACTGGACTCCGACAGGTCCATGTCCTTCTTATATTGTGGACACAGTACTCCAGGTGGGGTACGGTTTCTCCCTAGAGTGGGAGAACTCAAGGGAGTTCACTCCCTAGACTGAAGCAGAGGGGAAGAATCACCTCCCTTGACCTGCGTGCCATGTGTCTTTTAATGCAGCCCAGGATGCAAATCCCAAAACTATTCTAGCTTGAGGGGTCTGAAGGATGGTTTTGCAATGATGAGTGCTTTGTCTCAGTGGAAATGAGGTTTTATTTGCTGGTTGCTGCTCCTGGTCACATTCCTCCCTGGGAATGTATTCTGCTGGCATATATGTTTTCCTTCAAGGAGTAACAGGAACCTCTGGGGTAAGTTTTCATAAGATGTAAGACTTTTTCTTTCTCAGGTCTCTGGAATTTGCTGCTCTTCCCAATTCACTTCACCTCTTAAATGAGGGATATACCATTTCTCTGTATCAGTAAAGCAGGTTATAGGATGTTCAGTATTGCATGGTGTACATACCATACAATGTCAATGTTTTCCCCTGATAATAAAGCATACTCAATTGTACACATCCTACTTGCTGATAAGCTTTTACGATTGAGCTGATATTCAGCATGATTGGAATGAATCCAAAGTGTAAGTTTTGGTTAAGATACTTACACTGTTTTCTAATCTCCTGATCAGTTTTACCTATGATCTCCCTCACCTTTTCACTGTTTTCATTCTTAGATTGGAAGGTACATTTTATAATAGTATAGTTGATGGTGTTTTCAGAGCTCTTCAGGTCGTACCATTTATGCATTAACGCTTTAGAGAGTGATTTTGGCCAATGTTTTGCAGATGGTCAGACAATTATCTTATTCTGCTTTTAGATCTCAGGACAGGAGTACAATTTAGATTATACTGGACAACAAATTAAACATTCCCTTTCATTTGTCCCCTTCTGTATTGACAAGCATCGTATCAACACGAAGATTAGATTAAATCAGTGGTGTTCTTCACCACTTATAAATATAAGGTTAAATATTACACTTAATAGCCTTACTGCAATAATGCTTAGTGCAAGAAGACTAAAATCAAGTTTTCATAGCAGACCTGTAATTGTGGAATTGACTTTTTTCCCAGCTTTCTTGTCCCGGAGACTCTTGAGAGTTCCTCCCCCTCAAATATACCTGTTGCCACTGCAACTATTGGAGAAAGCTACTTTAACATAATCTAAAAGAAACACTTTTTCTTCTGCTATTGCATCATTACAGTACAGGACCCATCAGCACCGGAACTTGCAAAAGCCAGAAGCATAAATGTGTTCAAAAGAGATTGCACATATTTTTGGACAACAGGTTCATTCTTGACTATTCAACCTAATGCAACTTCTGGCTCAGGAAGTCTGTATGTCACTGATTACCAGAAATTGAAAGGGTAGCTGGCGGAAGGAGTTTGATGTGTTGCTGATGGTCTTGCTCTCAGCATCTAGCTTTGTCCCCTCAGCAGAAAATAGATGCAGAACAAGAGGGACTCTGAGCCCAATTTGTTTTGCCCCCTTGACAAGACATGCAAATTTACAAACAGTGCTGATAGGGAAGTTATTTTATATATTCAAGTAGGCATTAGGTCCATTTCAAATCATTAATAGTGGTGTAGGTATCACATGTATCATCTATCTAAGATAACGAAGGAATGCTTCAATAGGAAAATGGCACAGAGGGATTGTGGGACAACAACGTGGTCTGGAAACGCTCTGGTTCACCATCATTAATCCATGTGCTTCTTCAACCAGTTGATGTATTTGGATACCCTTGTGTAAACCCCATAGCTGCCTTTAACAGCACAGCCCTTTCCCCAGCTGACAATCCCAGTCAGAAACCAAGTGTTCTTGTACTTTGTAGCGTGAGGTCCACCACTGTCTCCCTTGCAGGAGTCTTTAACTCCGGTCAGGTCTCCTGCGCAGAACATATTCTCTGTAATATTTAAATCGGTCTCCTTTTCACATTCTTGTGTCTTTACACGTGGCAAATCAATTTTCATCAGAATAGAAGAGGTGGCACCTCCATCTAGTAAGCGTCCCCATCCGCTCACTGTGGAGAACTTGATGGAGGACAGTTCATGCACTGCAAACCGTTTTTCGGGCAAGCATATCGGCACCACGTAATCAGTGAGATTCACGGGTGTTTCCAGCCTCAGGAGGGCAATGTCGTTATTGACTTGTCCATTTGTGTATCCTTCATGAACGATTATCCTGGCAACTCCACTTTCCTGCTCGCTTTTCTCATCATAATTTATTGTGTGTTCACCTGGAAAAGTTAATAATCACAGGTCACGTCAGGAAGCTCCTTGATTTCTCAGAAGTTTGCAGAGAGAGGGGGTTTCTAGTCTGACATTTCTTAAGGAAAGTTCCCTTATTCTACCAAAGCCTGCACTTTTTGTTGTTTACTCTGGTTTGTCAGGAGGAGAAGTTGCCACCACAACCCCAGTTCAATAACATGAGGAGGAGAAGATACATACCCAGTCTCACCCGAAGATCTTTGGGACGAGTATACTCCAAACAGTGAGCTGCAGTGACCACCCACTCTGGGGAAAGCAGGGTACCACCACATTTTTCTTTCTGATTCTGTATTAAAAGGGCCTGGAAACATAAACCAAATTTATATCTTACATCAAATGTGCACTTGCCCTGAATCTCAGTAATCAGGTTTTATATTGCTTCAGTATGTCACTTTATACAACTGTATTTGAGAATACGGTGCTGACTGTCTGGAGAATTTAGGGAAGGGGGGGTCTTTCCACTGACATTTTCTACATCTTGTTGTATGGACCCTACTGATTATGACCAAGAGCATATCCTTCCAAGCTGCAGCTAAAGTTCTTGGTGGCAGTAAGGTTAAAGACTAAGGAGTCAGGAGATAGAGGAGGTCGTTAGCTGATGATACCAAACTGGGAGGGCTGGCTGACACTCCAGAAGGCTGTGCCATCATCCAGTGTGACCTGGACAGGCTGGAGAGCTGGGCAGAGAAGAACCTAATGAGGTTCAACAAGAGAAGTATAGGGTCCTGCACCCGGGGAGGAAGAATTCCAGGCACTGACATAGGTTAGGGTCAGACCTGCTGGAAAGCACTTCCGAGGAGAAGGATCTGGGGGTCCTGGTGGATAGTAAACTATCCATGAGCCAGCAACATGCCCTTGTCACCAAGAGGGCCAATGGAATCCTGGGCTGCACAGGGAAGCGTGTGGCCAGTAGGTCAAAGGAGGTCATTCTCCCCCTCTACTCTGCACTGGTGAGGCCACAACTGGAATACTGCATCCAGTTCTCGGCTCCCCAGTTCAAGAGAGACAGAGAACTACCGGAGAGAGTCCAGCAACAAAGACAACAAAGATGATTAAGGGATTGGAGCATCTCCCTGATGAGGAAAGACTGAGAGAGCTGGGACTCTTTAGCCTGGAGGAGAGAAGGCTGAGGCTCCAGAGACCTTATTAATGCTTGTAAGTATCTGAAGGGTGGGTTGAAGGAGGATGGAGCCGGACTCTTCTCAGTGGTTCCCAGTGACAGGACGAGGGGCAACAGGCACAAGCTGGAACACAGGAAGTTCCATTCAAATAGGAGGAAAAACTTCTTTCCAGTGAGGGTGACAGAGCACTGGAACAGGCTGCCCAGGGAGGCTGTGGAGTCCCCTTCTCTGGAGACTTTCAAGACCTGCCTGGATGCAGTCCTGAGTGATGTGCTCTGGGCAATCCTGCTTTGGCAGGGGAGTTGGACTAGGTGATCTCTAGATGTCCCTTCCAACCCTGACAATTCTGTGATTCCATATTACCACTCCACTCCTATGAAAGCAGGCACTCCAGAACAAGGCTAAGATGCGTGACTGAAAAAGGTGGATCTGCTGGCTATGGACAAACGCAGAATATGGTTATCCAGACTTGGCACTTTTTATGGATTTTTAACATAATAAATTGAAAACAACGAACTTAAGATAGTGTTTTCATAAGACAATGAAATATTTCTGAGGACTCACTTGCCAGGGACATTCACCTCGAGGACAGATTAAACCACCTACTATTCTCCCCCGTGTGGTTGCATTTTTATTTGCCAGCACCGGTATTCTTCCACATGGGTATTTCACTGAAAAAAAAAAAATCCATAGGGCAGCAAGCACGAGTTTATTGCACTGAATTCACAGGAAAATATTCAAGGTCTTCAGTGAAGGTATGTTACCTGAAAAACTGGTTTCTAATAGGGGAGTATGGATTCTCAAAAGTAATTGGAGGCAGCTCAGCAGGCAGGTAGTCTTTTTGTTTGGAAAGAGTGAGACACACTTTTACAAATGGAGTACAGATCCACACAGTACACACAGTGTCACTGGCATGAATTGACCTACGACAGGAGTTTATAAACAATATACCCGCTTAAGTTCTACGCCGACACAATGAGGTAGAAGTGACTCTGCCAAGCTTTGTAGTCTACGTATTTTCAGCAACCTGCTGACTTTAACTCAGTTGTACTAAATGCACAGCATCCGTGGCATGGTGATACACAGGCTTAAGTGTGGGATGTGCGGCTTGATAGCCCTTGTTCGGGTGGACTGAAGATCTTCTAAGAGCAGACACAGGTCTTCTGTTATACCTCCCAGCAGACTGTGACTAGTTTGCTTGGGTCCAGAGCACCCTTGATTCTTATGGACTGTGCATCTCAGTCTAAAGTCCATTTTTAGCCTGAGCAAGCACATGAACCCTACTGGTTATGACCAAGAGCATATCCTTCCNTCTAAGGTCCATTTTTAGCCTGAGCAAGTACATGAAGGTTGGCAATAACAGAATCAGATCTTGAGGGCTGAACCTGAGACTGAGCTGCAGCGCAGAGGAAGCCTTGGTGTTTTCAGTACATCCTTCGCCCAACAGAGTTTTCCTTTCAAGAAGGTGGTCTACCTTTGGGGGGTTTTGTGTGCCACGTGGCTGTGTGATACCTGAACATCCAATAATGCTGTGAGGATGAGTGCTTGCCCTCTATCACTTTGGGAGCCAGGGCCCTATAGTCTATGCTGAGCTGAATCTGACAACGCCATGGACCCATAATAACCTGAATGTGCCGATAACTTCACCTGATGCAAGGACAGCTTAGAGCTTTTACAGGAACAGGCAAGGTATGGAGAAACAGGACTGGCATAGACCTAACACAAACCCCTACCCTCTAACGCAATGAAAGTTTGGGCATTTGAAAGGGATATTGTGAGAGATGACAGAAGGGTGGTGAAGGCACTGGCAGTCTGGCAGTTACACAGTTTTTGTCTCCTTGCAGCACACAGTCAGTGCTGCGGGTATTTTGTAGCAGGCAGCAACAAATACATCTTTCTTGCAGGGGAAGACACGAGGAAAAGCCCATGGGGAATATTGAATCCGCTGTTGTCAGCTTTTAACAAAAGCAGCTTCCCCATCATGTGATACTGCAGAATCTGCTAATAAGGGATAAGCACATTACTAGACATTGTTTTCTAATGAAATTGCGGTTGTTGAGAGCGAGGTTGTCATTATCAGTTCTTTGCATGAGTGCTCCACTGAGGTGTGTGTAGGGGGGCATTGCCCCTCAGAATTACTTTGCATGCTCCCTGCAGCTCTGTCCATTATTTCCACATCCCCAGGGGTCTCTTTTTCCCCTCTAGTAAAGTAATTGAAGTAGGCATCTGCAATAGAGTCAGGTGTCAGCTTATGCATTGGAAACAAAATTAACTTGTGCTATCCTAGTCCCAGTTGAAATTTACCATGTTAGATGACTAAGAGAAATATTGAGACATAATGTCTAGAGGAATACCAAAAGTGTATTGGTTCTGCTAAATAGGAAAAAAAAAATAGAAAAAATTCCCCAAAACTAGTTCTCTCTGGTTTTAATAGGCCTCTTTCTCTCTTGACTCCTGTGCTGAAACAAATACAGTAATAAAACCCATTCTCACAAATACAGATTGGAGATCCAACAGTAAAACAATGCGACTCCAAAAATATTTTCCCAAAATATTTTGCCTCTGGGGCCAGGAAGGAGGGGGTCCAAAAGGCTCCCTGCTCACCATGCACACTTCCCCAACTGCTTTTCTGGGGTGCCTCATTTCCAGCAGCAACACAAAACCTACTGCTCTGGACTCTGCCCTTGATGAAGATGTGGGGAGCTGATGGCTCAGGGATATACCTCACATCTCCTGATGTGACCGTGTTGAAAACTTCACTTCCAAAGCTGGTTTAGACTGGTTTAAGCGTCAGGCTACAAGCATCTTACCTTGAGGAATGCAGGACACACCGTCACTCGCTAAAGTGTAATCATCCGCACAAAAGCACACTCGCTTTGCAGACTGCTGGTCGGTACAGTACTGTTCACAGCCACCGTTGTCATAAATGCACTTCAGTTTGCTGGCCATTGCTAACGGGAGAGAAAGAGTATTTAGGTTTCCAGATGTGGATTTTGGTGCTTAACGTGAGTCAATTGCAACTGCAAATGTTGTCGGGGAAGCAAGGCAGCAGAGTAGATTTCTGTGGTTTATGTACAGCAACTGCGTGAAAAACCCATTTGGCAAAAGCGAGGTAGACCTGGACCTCCAGGGGTTAGGGAGGAAAATTCTGTCTCTAAGAAACATACACCTAAAATTAAATCAGTCTGCATTTATACGATATCTGAGCTGTCTGGAGGTGTTGTGTAGTCACCATTGTGACATACGACTGAAAAATTACGACTACTTTGCATTTTAACATTTGGCAGAAAGGTGCTCCGGGATGACCATTTGGACTACCCCAGTAGACTTAATCAGTGTGTAGTCCTCGTTTGGGCTCAGTGTGTTCTGAGGGTGTGAGTGTAACCCTCAGTATGCAGAGGTCACTGAAGTCAATGGACAGACTTCATTAACGACTGGATCTGTCCCCTCGGGCTTTGTACGATATACATGCAGCGTAGTTCTTATTCACATCCTGCACCGAGCTTCTAAGGCAAAGTGACTGCAGCACTTGGGTAGGAAAAAAATATTCCTCCTTTTCTCTCAGCTGGTGCACAAAAGGCAGTTGTGTTTTTGTTTGTTTGTTTGTTTGTTTTTAATAAAGTCATCACAGGGTAGTAATGACCTTGCTGCCTTGCAGTGCCTGACTGCCAGATGGTTGGATCCATCATGCGACACCGCAGGCAGTGTGAACTGTAGCTGTCACGGCTAGAATGATGCATGATGATAATGATTGCTACTGTTTATCTCAATGCCTTGCATTTGAATGAATAATGGTGTTTTTATTTCGTTAAGCTGTGCCAGGGCTGACCTTTTTCACAGCTTTTGCCCTCATATTCGGGGGGACAGCGGCAAACGTAATCCTGGAACTGGTCGTCACAACTCCCGCCGTTCTGACAGGGGTTGGAGTCACACTGGTTAGGGTCTGTAAAAACATGCAGTGTCAATCTGGCTCACATGAAGAGCTGCAGCAGTGGGAGCATTTTCACAGCTGCTAGAATATCCCAAATGATCATACCGGAATAGATGTGCCAGAACTCTCTCTGGAAGAAAAAGATGTGAGATTTAATTAAAGACAAACAAACTCAGGTTAAGTCCTACAGCCCTCGTAGCACAGGATGGGTTACAGCCCGCCACAGTGATGCCCTTTTTGCTTTATGACTATTGATATCCATAAAACATTCTACATTATTTTCACATACCAACAGAGAAGGGCACTGTGTACCACAGGCAAATAAGTTATCAATCAATAACCTCTGTAGAGATGAAGTGGGATTGACTGCAACAGATGTTGCACAATACAATAATTTAAGTTATTGTCAGGCCAGGAATTACTGGGCAGGGGGCTGGGAAGAAAACTTAGAGAGCATCCGCTTTCCCACCGTCCCCCAGATAGGTATTGCCTGAAGTGGCCCGTGCAGAATGCCCTCCTGCAACTCACTGCTGCTGCCTGTCCCTCCTATAGATATAAGAGACAGATGCACACAGCAGGACACCAAGTGTGCTGGGGTTATTTTTTCTCTGGTGGTTTAAAGTGTCAAAGCACACCCTTGAGTAAAGGGAGTCCATCTGACTGTGAGCGCTCACCCAGCCCCGTGTTACTTACTGTCCTTTCATCATCATGGTAAATCTCTCTTGCTTCCTCAAAGGAACACTCTTCCTCCATGCATTCTCGCTCTAGTGACCCCAGCTTTATCTCTTCAAAGAAGCTGTTGGCTCGTCTTCTCCTTTGCAAAAGGCTGTTTGCCTCCTCCTGCCTTAGAAAGACTGAAAAAGAGGGGCATGTTCTGTTTGTTGTACAGCTGCACTCTCCAGCCAGAGAGGATGGGGAGGGGGGGATTATTTCCCCTGAAAGCTTTTCTGCTTCCCAGGCTTTTTCTGAGATGCTATAGAAAAGAAATGTGAAAAGGTTACCTGCCTCCCAGGTAAACCAGCAGCACGGGATTGTAGAGCCCAGAGGTGAAGAGAAGGTGGTGTGTTACACCAGTGGTGTACGTCAGTAACTTCTAAAGGTACCATTGCACGCCATATGGTAGGTCTCACCATACACAACACGATTTCTCTCAATTCTAGCCACTGAAAAGCATGTCTTGCTTTATCTAGCACTGATGTACATGGTGACACCAGATTTTTCTCTACTGGGTACAGTAAATCACTTGGTGACAGGTGGACGACAGTCACCCCTTCACCTACAGTCACATGTTATCTCACACCTCTTCACTCTTTGGACCTGCAGAAGGGACTTAGCCCACCACTAGTAGACCACAATTTTAAAACCACTGCTTTAATATATTTCTCTCTACTTTTCTTCTGTAAAAAAGGCTATGGTAAGGTACGTAGGAAGGCTGGACAATGCTGTTTGCATTTCCTAGTGTAGCCTGTGGATGGCTCCTAGCTGCTGCTGGAACCACAGACTACAGCCTGTGGTCTTCTAAGCCTACAGGATCTTCTCCCCGTGCATCTTTGCCCTGCTTTGGAAGGAAGTTGGGTACACAGGTTCAATGTAAACATGAGCAGTGCTCACATCGTAGAGGTATATCAACTTCCAGCTGACAGAAGGGTGCACTGAAAGAGCTAATGGAGTTGTCACCACGCTGAGCTCCTCCTCAGCTTGAAGATACACGCACATCACACAGCTATGCCCTCCTGATATAGTTCATGATAATGAACAAGAGGTGCCAGTGCTGCAGTGTACTATTGCTTCAGGTACTAAACAGAACAATTCTTGAAATAATTAATTTTGCAACTTTTTTTACCCCTATGTCAGCAAGGGATTCTGTAGTTTCATGACAACAATTTACATTTCAGTGTCTGGGATTGTGGGTAGATTTGGGAATTAAGGCTCAGGTATATTGCTTGCCTTTCCCCCAGGATGTTCTCGACTACATGACCCCCAAGAGAGCAGGAGTTACCTCTTATCTGCTGGAATGGCCTTGAGGTTGTCACTGAAGGATGACACTTGTGTGTGTCCTCATCGACATGTGCACAAACACAAATCCTGAGAGGGTTTATTCCAATCTGGTGAGGCATCTCTAAACTTTTGGGGTTTTTTTCCAAAAAAAGTGGTAATTTTCCCTGTACTTCAAAATTACTTGAAGGAATAAAATATTGCGTGTCATGCATTGAATTTATCCCAAAGTGCTTCATAAACATTTGCCCATTGTAGGAATTTCAGCTGGGTCCTTCTGCCATCATTTCAAAGTTAGGCTCTCTGCATTTAATATGACTCTTTTTTTTAAAGGCTTTGAATTAATCTTACACTGCAGCTACATGACATATGCACAAGCTCTGACAGGGGACCATGCCTGGGCACGTGGCTGAGGACATCCTCTCGTTTTTATTCTGGTGTTCTCTATTAATGACATTAGAACGCTTTTGACTTTGCTATGTATTTTTCCAGCTTTGTTCACTACAATTCAGGAGACAGAGTCAGTGCCTAACTGGGAATGTGAAATCACTGGGGCTGCCTTATTAGTCTGGGAGCTGATTTTCAGACATGAACAGGAGCCACCGAAGAGCTACTACCTCACAACCTTCTACTGCTGCTGAAACAGGGAGGATCCTCACCCCTTTAATTTCTCATCAGCTGAATGACAGACTGCTGAGTATTTGCTTCAAAAGATACCACAGTTCAATACAAAATAACAATAAATCCAAGTTCCTTTTTGTCATGTAGTGGGTAAACAGCTGATGGTTTGCCCGCTCTCTGTGCAGTGCAATAATAGATCCATTTAGCAGTTTAGAGGTGCTTTTCCTTAGTTGGTAAAATAAGGCTATGGATGCCATCACTGAAAGCAAACAAGAGCCTTAGAATAACTCACAGGCACAACCGTAGACAGGACAAACACGCAACAGTGCTCAAAACTTGCAATGAGAATTACGTCTGAGTAACAGGAGAGAGCTCCATTGCCAGTAAACATAATTACAGCCATCTCCTATGACATACCTGCATCCAGGGAAAGAGGAATCAGTATCGCAAAGCAGAGGAACAAAGCCACACACTGCCTGGAATCCATGATGAACCCTGCAAGCCAGCGTCCCGGTAGCGTATTGACATTTCAGCAAGGACTGTTTGGCCAAATTGCTCAGCTTCAAACGCTCGGAGCCAGAGGAGGGGCTGGCGAGTCATGGAAACAGAAAAAGATCCATGTCAGCCCAGCAAGCCGAGCAGAAGGACACAGGCAAATCCCAAAGTGTGCCCTTTTCACACCAGCGGGGAGCATGGTTTTGAAGCGCGCTCTCCTGACCTGTGCAAAGGCTGCGCTGATTACGCAGGTTGCTACCGCAGGCCTTCTTTTTCCATCTAATGCATCTTTTAAAAGGGAAATGTAAATGCCAGAACCCTGCATCCATATGACTAGTACTAACTAACACGGCCCCACGTGAGAGAGCAGCGATGTGCAATTTATCTCGAATCAGCAGTCAAGGTACAGCCTTTTGGTGTTTTGGAGCATGGTCAAAACGCTGACATCTGCTTTTTCCTATTTCTCTGTCATCGGCTGAAACCCTGTGCTTCTGGCTGAATTTGCTTGGAGACACTAATTAACCAGCACGAAACACCCTGCACTGTCTTTATTGCACTGTCTTTATTGCAAGACTCATGTGGCCTGCACAAGTTGTACCCAGCTGGAAGAGGTGCTGAGTTGGTCCATGTGCTATTTCATTAGCAATGATAGAGGTTTGAGGGGCTAATCTGCAGCTAGTGTTTTATCTGGGAAACAAGCAGTCCTCTGATTTAACGGAAATCAATTAATGGCATCAGACTAGAGGGCTGACAACATTCGTGAGGAAATATTTGCTTAAGATAGCGGCAAGGTAAAGAGCATGTTTGCCTGTGGGAAGTGAAGAGCTGCCCGAGGGCTGGAATATTTTCCCAGCCGTTCTCCCATTCCTGCCTGGAAAGGAAGGAGGGTCAGCTCTGCCTCTGGAAGCTACAGCAAAGAAGAGCAACAGCTGGATTTTTGCTTTGCTGCCAAAAGGCTCAGCAAAAGTAGCTCCCTGCAGAAGCTGTGATGGCTCAGGAAAGCCGGGCAGGCTCCTGGTCATTCTTTGCACGCAGTCCTGTTATTTAGCAGTGTCCTGCTTTGAAACTGTGCTTTGCCAAGAGGGAGCATCCAGGCACTCCTCTGGATTGTAGCCTAGCTCGTTCCCCACAGCACAGCTCCTGGGATGGTTGGGTCTGGGTGGCGGGTCCGGTCCCTGGGCAGAGAAAGGAGGCCAGTTACAAGAATACAAAAGGAGCTACAGCAGCTCTATGCTGTCCCCATCTCTGCTTTTTGGGAATCCTCTCCAAACATCGTAGCCTGCCAACATAAGCCTCAGTCCTTGTTCACTTGCCTGAGGTGAAAATATAAAGGGCATGTTCAACTTAGCCAAGACCAAAGCTAAGATTGTTGGAGCTGTTCTTGGGGGAAGATCCATTCCCATCTATTTGAATGAGTCACGCTGATCAGAGCATGAAGCCATGCTTCCCACACCTGAGGCCATCCCGAGTCTGCACCTATCGCTCCCTCTGCCCCCAGCTTCCTTAGGCTTGTATCTCCCTTCCAGGGAGGGTTGGGTGGCCACCACTCCACAGCAGCTTCACAGCACCTCTGTACCACAGCACTCTTTGGCTTTCTTGTCTCGTTTGCAGATCCTGTACATCCTTTAGGACCGATGCAGTATTTTCCTTCTTTCTTCCTTTCTTCCCTCCTCTATTGGCTTTCCTTAAGCATGTAAAATTTTGCTTTTATTGCTTGGAAATACAACCAAACACTCAGTTGTTATTTTTGGAGCCCAGGGAGAAGCTCAAATGGAGGGAGCAACAGTCAGTCCATACGGGGACAGCCCTTCTTCCAAGAAAACTTCATGCCATTATGTTTTACCAGGCATGACAGCGATGATTGTGCCCATGAGTAGTGTCACTGGTGATTCAGCAGTCCCAGGACTTTTTTACAGCTCTTTGCTCATGAACTTCATATTCACAGATCTCATCTCAAAGAATGTTTCCTTCTAACTTCAGCTGGGCCAGTTCTTTGGCTCAAGAGCTGTATTTTTAAAGAAGCTCTCCTCTTGCTCACTGTCTTCAATCTCAGCCAGAAAAGCAAACATCAGTTCATTAGCTTTTCTTCCCTAGAAGATCCCTAAGTCTTATTTCATTTTCCTTCTTGTGTGGTCTTGCTACAGTTCATGAGAATTGCCCTGATATTCTGCTCTATAAATCTCCTTGCCAGTGCAGGCTTCAGCCTTGGCTTATGTTTTCTGAGCAAGTCCAAGAGAAATAGTCTGCTGTTGAATTAAAAGTAAATATACATCAACACGAACATGCACCCCTGCTGCTCATGGATGCTGCTAGAATCAGTTTGGGGACAGCTGAAAAACATGAAAAATGTTAACAATGGGCAATAAAAATCTACAGCACAAACATTAGCCTGGAAGACAGATGAACTGATGTCTCAGAACATAGCATTCTCTATTTTTGTTTTGTTTCCTACTGAGTTTTTTCAAAGAAAAGCTCTTACAATTTTGCTATTTTCAGTTTTGTGTTTTGGGTTGAAGGGAAGACAGATATGGAAGCTATTTGGAACTGTACAACTTTATCTGATCCAGCAGGTCACTGGTCATTTAAACATGAATTTTCTAGTCAGCCCTCAGGAAAAATTTAAAAAAGTAAATAAATGATTTTAATTTCAAAGAGGCCGCAAGAGTTCATTTGAGAAAGCTGATAAGGCCGTGTCTAGGTATGAAAGGTTTAAGAAGAAACTGCCTCCTTAATTTATGGAAAATTAATTTTACGCTTCCAGTAACAATAGTAACTTGCCATCATTACTTTATCAGACTAATTAAAGCAAGCCAAGCCTGTGATAAAGTTAAAAAATTCACATTTCTGTTGTACTAATCTATAAATATATGAATATCATGCTGCTTAGCTTCAAAGTAAATGATTTGGATTTTAGACCTCAAGAGAACTATTTCTTTCCAGGAGAAAATTTCTTGCCCGCTCGACTGACTTCTGTATCCCCATACAGCAACTCTCATAAAGTGGAAGTACAAGATGGGAAGATAATATTTTTGATAACATTTTTTGTGACCAGCTTTGAATACAAGTGCATAACATTTTACTTTAGTTTTTAGTCTCGATGTGGGTTATTTCTTGCTCTTCTTTTGCTACTTGAGTAGAATATCTGAAGATACCTAGATAATAAAGGAAGCAAAAGAGGTAGAAAAGGCAGTGCAAAATAAGTTTATCATACAGGCATTATTCCCCAAAGTTTGTCTGTTTAATCCCACTCCATCGGTTATGAGAGATATTAACTCTACTACAGACCTTCTCTTGACTGTACCCAGACCATCACAGCCACAACACCACCACTGGTAAATCCGTCGTCTTTTAACTGCAGCTGAGGACCTCGGTGTGGAATGAATACATATAAAAACCTAAAAGCGATGAATTAATTCACTTCAATCGATTTGTCAAAGAGAGCATTTCAGCACCAACCCGGCTAATCTGAGAAAAAACCTTTCAGAAGAAAAACGCAAAACTTGATCCTTGATTTTTTACCACCATCTTTAGGCTACTGCTGGTACAGGCAGTGGTGGCCCCAACACCACTTGGGAGAGGTGCAAAGATGCCCAGCAAGTATATTTTAGTACTTCATCTCTTCTCTTACCGTTATAGGGACTTAATGTGGTGGGCAATTTTAACCTGTCCTCACAGAGTCAGAGTCACAGAGAAGTTGGCAGAGCTCCTGGTGGTTTGCCTTTGCCCTGAGCGTGACTCAGGCTCTGTGAAGGGCCGAGGGACTCTTCTTGCTGTACTGCTAGGCTGGAGGAAGAAACATTGCCACTTGGTCTTACAGCCTGCTTTGTGGGTACACCTCACTGCTTTTTGTTTCTCTTGAGGCTTTGTCTAGACGTAACATTGCTCCCAGACTTCTCCAAGAAAAGCCTTGAGCTTTGGGTGAGGATGCTGCCTCAGTGTGAACACCCTTCGGATCAACCAAAACAGCTGGAGCTTGTTGATGGGGGGGGGTGGGTGTTTATTTACATATGACAAGATATTTTGATTTAATCACATCCAACAGCACATGAGCAGCCAGGGGATGGAATGGATGCCAAAACAGCTGTACCAGCCTTACCCGTGCTCCAGCAACCCTCCAGTTCCTCACCACCCTGGGCATCCCTCGGTGGCCACAGGAGCAAGCAAGGCCACTACTGTTCAGGAAGGGGAACGGTGCGCCTGTTCCGGGAGCTGATCCAGCCGAAAACTCCCTGGGGAAAGGGAGTTGATAACCAAGTTGCTCCCTAGAGCTGGAGGGAACACAGCATAAACAGGGGAGGATTTGGCAGGCAGGAGTGGAGCTTGCTGCTGGACTGGCAGCAGCCCAAAGCAGCAGATACTTTAGCATACGATACGCAGCATTTTTTCAAGTTAAAACGTCTTTGTGCCCTGTACTCCTCGCCCCACCAGCCCCGTGTACTCGCCTCCAAAGGTAACCCCATCCGCTCTGCACACTCTCTTCTGATCTTTGACTGACCATCATGTTACAGCTGAACATACCAGCTTGAGGTGCAGAAGGTTGGGAATAGGTGGAAAGGAGAAGAAAAAAAAAAAAAAAAAAAAGGAAAAATGGGAAAAATCCAATACAGTCTGAACTGTCCAAGCAACACCTCGCCAATCAAGGAGAGCACATCTAATATCTTTGCCAAAGGCATTGGGTTGTCCTCCTGGCACAGCTGGCCTCACCCTGTCAGGGCATTTGTATGGGCAGAAGCAGCTTTTTAGCAAGTGCTTTGCTATTAAAGATCGGAAAACTACCTTGCCCTCTTGGAGCCTTTGCATAGACTTTTCTTTCTTTCCAGCGGCTTATAAGTCTCCAGGAAGTCTCATCTTCCTGAACAGCTCTTAAAATAAACAGTAGTTATTGCTCATGCAGCCATCATAGCTTACATTACCTATTCATCTCCTTTCAAATGAAAGCCCAGAGGGCCTATTTCAACATCTAAACACCTTATTTTGATAATATGGCATCTAGACACAGTTTACACCAAATTGTAAGGGACAATAAAAATCTGGCTCTTCTATCCCTACATCCTAAGTTAAGGGAGTTGAATTTGGGTAGCTCCCCCATACCAAGCTGGTCTAGCATTCTCCCCCCACAAATCCAGGGAGGCAGCTAATTCTGGGGACTTGCGTGGACACTCCAAACTTTACAGTGCAGTTCACAATAACCATCTGATGTGTGATACAGAAGCAGAATGGGAGTCCCTGTCCTTTTGAGAGGGCTGATGTAAATCAGTTATGGTCCAAAGTCCTCAGTTTGACTGATGACATCTGTGCAGAATAGAGAAAGGGTTTTGAATTCCAACTAGCAAACAGCCTCTGTACCTAGGGAAGGCGGTGCTCCAAATTTGTGCCAGTTATCCAGCACATAAGAAATCCAAGAGGAGTGTCTACCACATTTGCAATAGGAAATAACTATCATCACAATTAAAAAGAAATCAATCATTATCAAGCTTTTATGTAGAAAACTTTACTTTCCCCTAAGGTGAATAGGGGCTGGAATTCTTTCATTCTGCCATAAAAAGTAGGACGTGATTGTGCTTAAAAAGGCTGCACCTACTTTTGCTCACAACAGTAGGAATAGCTACTGCAGGGGAAGCTGTTATGATACCAAGAAGAGGCAATCAAATCCCAGTAACACCTTAGCTGCATCGTGTAATTGGCACATGGCCACCAACTCAGCCCAAATCACTCCAGTTCAGCATGAAATTCACCGCCTACCATGGAGTGACGGTCCTTAAAGCCATTAATCAGTGAATGTGCAAACACGTTCCTCTTCAGATGCTGCAAGTGTAAATGGCATTTCTTGCCCAGCTGCAGCTGTTGCCAGACACCGACCTCCAACTTGGTCTGCTAAGACCATAGGGTCAAGAGGAGTGTGTACAGGAGGAGGGGAAGAACAGGATACACAGCTTTTTTTAGGGACAACCCAGCAGCAATGTGCTGTCTTTCAAAAATTAAAAAAAAAAAAAAAGGGGAAAGGGTGTGTGGGAGAAAGGGAATCAATCTGATTGCCTGCCACTGGCTTTCATTTTTTATCCTCAGCCTTCAGACACACTTTAATTCCCCAGTGCCAGGTAAGTGAGGCAGGGTCACAAGGGTAAAACGGTGTTTTTCTGAGACGGTCCAGAATGAGTAGGCAAAGGATTTGAACACACAAACCCTGAAAAGCAACAAAACTAGACAGACCTGGGTTTCTGTTCCAAATCCTTCAGCCTGTCTCTGTTTTTATATGATAGCCATAAGAAGCTTTTAAGACTGCGAGACAAAATAAAACACAGAGCATATCTGTATAAAGGCATTCAGCAAGAAGCGCTGAAATTTATTCAAATTAATTACAATAGAGACCTCTGACTTGGAATTTCTAATTCACAACAGCAGTAAAAAAGGAAATGGTGAAATGGGTTGTATTAAAGTGCAATGATGTGGAGAAAACCATTGAAATAACAGAAATGAGGCCGAGAAATGAAAGGACAGTCTCATCCTAGCAATGACAGCAATATATAAGGAAATTATGTTACAGATAATTTACAAAATAACTTACATAGATGAAGATAAGCTGAATCTCATGTTGCCATTTCCATTGTTAAATATCAGACTAACTATTCCCGGTCAGCACAGTATTATATGGGATAATTAAAAAAAGATCAGAGGATTTCTACATTGGAAAAGATGCCTGAAGTAAAACCCTGATCAGCCTTTATATTGCAGTATTGCAAGGAACCTAAGTATTGATGAATTGTAAAGTGACACATTCAGCAGCATGAAGACTATAAATACATCCTTTACATTGATACATTATATCTACACACATATACATATCTACACACACACACATATATATACACACACACAAGCACATACATGCAGAAATATATGTACATAAATATAGGTGTGTGTATATATAGGTTTCAATTTGTACTGACCACAGTCAGCTGCATTTTGATTGCGTCTGGGGTAGGGTTGCTTTTGCAACTCAGGAGTAAGATCATTCTTTAGAGTATTTGTCCTTTACATTTCCTAAGCTGCAGCCTCTAAAATCGAAAATTCTGGCATTAAGATAGACTTCAGGACCCAGTCATCAGAGGGTCTGATGATTAACAGCAGTTCCCCAAAAAAATTCAGCTTTCTTCATGTCCACAATATGCTTAAGTAATATGATACATGAATCAGTTAAAAACCTATTTTCATACAAGTAAAAAATATTTGAGAGATGGACAAGAATGAATACACTATTCCATACATGCACACAGTTCTGGACTGTTTGTAAGGGTGAAGTGTGACCAACGTCTGACAAGGTGAAAATTTACAACATTGGCTTGCAACATACCTTGAAAAACAGCAAGTTTAGCATTATCCCTCCTTTAAAAAAAAAATTAAAACACTCATCTGTAGAGAGGAGTCAGATTTATGGTAATAAAGGTCGCTTTTTCTCCCGTGCTCCCCTTTTATAGAAAAATTACATCATTGTGGTTTTGTCTTTGAATAAATCTACAACAAACACTACAAATACGCCTGGTTTCTAGCCCTCAGAAGTTTGTCTGAAGGAAGGCTCTTCACCCACAGTGCAGCCACATCCATTTCCTCTGCCTGTAATGCATGTTGATTGTGAGAGCTGAAGGTAACTATGCAATTCCCACTTGTTAAGAATCATTTAGTGAATAAGAACATTTGTGTTTCATTGTGTGGAAAAAAAGACACTACTAAATTGCCAAGGCTATGTAAACAGTGATTTTGGTAAAGGATTTGGTTGCGAGGCCAAAATACCTCAGAAAAGAGCTGTTCCATTGCACACATCATTAAAAGGTTGGGAAAAGATAAAATAACACTTCCTTTTGATGCCGTTGTGGGTCGGTGAATAGGTCATGCCTGCATCCCAGTCTCTAAGGAGCAGAATAATACCCTGAAGACCCAAGAGAAGATAAAAGGCAGGACCAAACCTCCTTCCTGGTTGCTGGAAGAGTCCCATTCACTGAATTGACCGAGGTACATCCTTGGAGAAGGGTGGTTTTTTTTTTTTGGAAGGAGTAAGGAAGGTAAACTCAGATTTATTTTCATCATACATATCCTGTACAGTGATTGCTGTGTTATTAGTTTACAATAAGGATTTAGCACTGAACACATTTCGTTTTCTCCCATTCAGACCCTGGCTGTTACAAAACAATATAGTTCTGCAGAAACTTGATTGTATAACAATGAGAAAATATATTTTATGCTAACAGCTCTGCAGCTTCAGACTTCAGAGCAGAAGCCTCTGCAAGACTCGATTTCAAATAGTTTAACTTTTATTTACAACTTCCCATGCCATGCACTTTTCAGTGGGATCCTCTGGGAGAACTGTAAAAATCACCAGTGAAAATACTCAAAGCTGGCAACACAGAAATCGTAGTTCTCCGAGTCCAACATCCAGAACTCTGCACAAAATGCCAAACTCTGGATTTACCTTCTGTGGAGGTGGGGTGAAAATTTAATGTTAGCCCTTAATGTCCGAGAAGCTGGTGCTGCTGGCATTGCAGCTATCGCTGCAACTTGATGATGTGCTCAAAGTGCTGGAGGCAGTGCCTGATTCTGGGAAAGAGGAAGGAAGGAAAGAAAGAAAGAAAAAATAAACCACACAAGAAAATATGATATGGTTGTTGTTTTTCACAACTTACTTTCATAAGAGGAATCTTCAGAAAGACAATCATATAATTTAAAATAAGTTGCCTACCAGAGCTGCTTATAGACTGAGCCGATTTTGAATTGCCTATGAGCATCAGCAAATTGTTTGCTGGGATCCAACCTTCTCTACCAGTGCTCAGGTTCTTTACATACCTAAAAAAATATAAACAATAAAATAAATAATCAGATGGCTTCATTTGATACTTTTGAGAGTCTTGCCCTAAACATCTGCCTTCCAAACACAGTTCTGCGTATAAAAATTTCCAAACACAGATCTGCGTACCAAAGTCCATCCTCCCCTTCACGAATCAGTTGAACTAGATCTCCACTTTTCACTGTAAATTCTTCAGAAACTCCTTTCTCATAATCAGTCACAACTGTATATTTACCAGGAGTCTAAATGCACACAGAGGAAAGACATAAACAAATATTGAGTAATTTAAGGTATGTTGCAGCTTGTGTTATGAAATTACAGTACTTTTCCCTTCTTTCTCATGCATATAAGTGCTGAAGACTGTGTAAATATACGTACTGAGAGGGAGTAAAGCTTTGCTGTTTGATTACATGCAAATTTAGTACATGAATTCTCACACCCTGAAAAACATTCAGTGAAATGATTCCAGTACAACAATTAATACAAATCTCTACAAAAAAAAAAACCAAAAAACAACCCCAACCAAAACCAAACCCTAAAAAAAACCAAACCCAAGCTGGCAAACTCATGACACGATGTATGTGTGGAAGTCTGTTGACACGGTAGCTGAGCACGTCGTGGCTTGACTGCTGTACTGTGGTATAAGCAGTCACAGTCTCACTAGTCTGCGGGTCCACAAAGGCATGGATGGACCTTCCCAAGGAACAAAGACAGGGCTGATTTAGAAGACTGGGGGTATTTCCCATTGCCCTAGGAATTTAGCCCACCTGAGGATTTCAGGGCAGACACTTTCCTTCCTGCAAGCTTCAAAAAGCATTCCTACATGTTGCTACACGCAACGTATCAGTAACATTTGCTTAACTGGGTAGGAAAGCGTTTCTGGTTACCAGCTTTATCTCGCCTCCCCCTCCTCTTCCTCCTCCTCCTCCCTCTTCCTCTGCATCCGATGAATTCAGCGGATCTTCAGCACTAGACCAGCCATCATTTTCTTCAGATGCATCAAGAGAATGAGATGTTTTAGTCCAACCTTGGGGAACAAACAGCCACCGGTTAATTTTGCAGCATTGAGCCACTGACTGGGACAAAAAGATCTTCCCACTAAAAAGCTCTTAAGCCACCAACATAATCAGGAGGAAGACCGTACACAGGGAAGATATGACAGCCACTGGGTGGAATTCACAGCTGGCAGAAGTCAGCCCGTTTCCATCAGAGAAAGCGGAGCTCTGGCAATGCACAGCAGTGAATTTGGCTCTTTGGATTTATATAGAGGGAAACAGATGGAATGAGCACAAACAAAAAAGAAGCTATTTCACCCTTATACAAAGGTGAACACTGGATAGATAGTCATTTTCTGGGGAGGAGGTAGAAGATAGGAACACACACTCTACGGGAAGAGGATGAACGCACAGGGTTGTCAACCAAAGCAACTTAAACAGCCTGCTGGAACAAGGGATGGATGCACATAGCTTTGTTCAAACTGTTGAGTGCCTAGAGCTATCAAAAAATTCAACATAAGCTACAGGCACTCTGTACTTCACCTGATGAGACGGCTTATTATTTAGGAGTACTCAGGCACAAGGAGTACCTAGTCACACTGAATTATCTTGGTGTAAAGTCAGTACGTCAACCACAACAATCTCCTGCCTGACATTTATTGCCAAGTGTTCCTTTTCCTCTCAGGGTGAAGCATTTCATTTATTTACAAGGTTGAATCATATCCAGAGTGCATAAAAGCCTTTTCCAAATAAAACTACAAGAAGTTTTACTAGTGGAATGCTTTTGACTGAGGTCAGCAGCTGCTAGTAAATGTCAAGCTTATAATGAAGAAAAAGTCATAATAAAAGTCAAATGAATATTTAAGTAAGATTTTGGTTCAAGCCAAACGGTAACAACGATGAAACTCAATGAAAACAACCAAAGGACGAACAAAGCTCCCAACTTTTATGTAACTATTAGTTAAGTTGAGAAAGCACCAGCATTTTTGCTCTTCGTTGCATCTGAAGCATTTGTCACATGACTGGTCATACCAGTGCTCTAGGAAAAAACTTGACCATTGCCATAGTAAAACCAGAGCAATCTAAGGGTCATAGAAAGAAATCACACCCAGAGCACACCAAACGGAGTGGGACTTTTACCTCGCCTGCGCTGCTGGATGACCTGCACAAGGTTAGAAGTACTGACCCATTTGTCCCTGTCCAGGGTTAAGAACGAACGTCCATCTGTGGAGAAACTGAGCAATACATTCCCACTGTATTCCAAGCAATTTTCCTTGGAAGCTGACACACTATAGTTAGCTCACAGGACACAGAGGAAACCCTTTCCTTTATTTCTAAGTTAAGAACAATGCAAAAAAACAGAAAACTTGGTTTCTCCTAATTGTTCCAAGCTCTCCATTAGAAACAGAACCAATGAGTTACACAAAAGAAAAAGAAAATGGAATCACTGTAATTACTCTGCCTGTAGCATCGTACTCATTGACTTGCTAATCTGGAACATTTTGGGTAACAACTCTCGTTTCTCTTTCATATATAAGTCCTTATAAAAGCCTAGATAGGGAATTAGTCATTATGGTCAATATTCATATTAGCTAACTACAGGCACCAAAAATATACATACACATTTAACATGCATGTGTGTATTCTGCACAGAGGGACTAAATCAGAGCTCCCTAGAAAGGCAGGAAACGTCAAAAAATGTCAGTCTTGAGAAAAGGCAAGGTTGTGCAGATATTAACTTAGATTTGATGGTACCAGGAAAATCAAGAGTTCACTAACTGTTTCTCTTCAGAAACGGGGTCACTAGAATCTACCTCTGTGAAGAAACCATCTGAAAGATGTAATTCTGTCACAAATTCATTTTCCTTGAGCTCACTGTGATGGAAGTTGGAGCAATGTAGCAGTAAAAGGAAACAACTGGAGACAATACTCTTTGCACAGGGGAGCTACAACCATCACCTGGTGCAGTTTCATCCTGAAATGCCTGGGTCAGCTGCCTGCTTACCCCTCTTTGGGTTGGGGAAGGGATTAAGTGCCAGAAAAGAGATTGAAAGGTACAAGACAGAAAGGGGAATTACAAGATGTTTTGAATGCATTTACGTGGTTTAGTGGTTTCATGAAGTGAATGGCTGCTGGACAACACAGCAAGTCAGCCAAGTCTGTTCTGAGGACCCAACAATTTTGCTGTTAATTATCAACGATCAAGGACTCTCCACCCTGGAAAATTCCAGGCCGCAGAACATCTTTTGCTATCTGATAGCATTGTCAGGACCTCAGGATTTCCATGATACCTGGAGATCTCAGAAGTTTGACCACTACCTGCAGAAAATTAGCCTTGTAACTCCTGTTACTGCATTGATCCAGCCGGGGATTACATTGCCTGCTGCTCAGACAAGGTGGGTGGTGTCGCATAGTTGCCCCAGCACAACAGACCAACCAGCATCGTTTCCACAGGTGAGACAAAGACTGTGGAAACCTGGAGAGGAGGATGATGACAGGGCTTGAAACAGTTTAATTTATCTTTAGAATAGTATTTTCTAAAGCAGATGTTGGTGGGAAGAGAGTCAGGGCTGCTTTCCTTGTACTCCCTAGTTAATTTGCCCCAGGGATTTGTACTCAAGCCCTCACCAACAACCTTGATTGTTAGAAAAGGGTAATTTAACTGAAATGCTTTTCTGTTCTTTGCTTAGCTGTGGGTTGGGAGGACAGGAGGCAAACTGCTACAAGAGCTTCAGTTAATTTTTACCACCCTGTGAACCCCAGATGATTTGTGTACTATCACCCAAAGAAGGATCGTGGAATGGTTCAGGTTGGGAGGAACCCCAAAGATCATCAAGTTCCAAGCCCTAAGATGCAACTGGGCTGTGACTACAGTAATAAACGCATCTAAAATAGGAATTCCACATGACATTGATGAACTCCACTCTGACTAAAGTACACGAGTTTTGGATTTTATTTTATTTTTTTTTTTCCCTTTTAAAAAAAAAGTTAAACACTCTCCACAAGGGGCACGTTGACAGGAGGATCGCAACTGGACACCCCTGCAATTCCATTAAACACTCAGCTTCTGGTTATTTCTTCAGCAGAAGATCCCTTTCCTACCGCCCTCTTCTAAAATACTAGTTAGTCATATGCTACTTTGACGCCAAAGTAAAACTTCAACCACATGTGCTATCAAGACCACTATATACAGAAGCTGACAGACCCACTTGGAAAAACTCGGCTCATACCAATATTGTTGCATGCAACAGCCTCACACCGGTAACCCCAGTGCTCTGTTGCATATCACATGAGGGACGTGTGAATGTTTGTGGAGTACAAGATGTGGTCTCACTATACCTCTTAAACCAAAAGGAGTTGGGTCACTCACTACTTCATGTCGTTTAGCTTTTTTGTCAGGACTGGTAGGAGAAGCTGCAGGAGGATGAATAGGCAAAAAACACAGAAGAGAGATATTGAAGAACTGGAAAAAAGAGAATAGGTGGAGTGCATGCTAAATACCTTTGAGTTTACACTGGAAAACAAGAGGATTTCTGTAATCCCTAATTTTAGCCATCATTGGTCAATTACTGCAGGAGGAATTAATTATTTACATGTAGGTATTTGAATATAAACTGACAAATTTGTTTTACAGTAATAGGTGAAAGTATATGTAAACTTTTCTAAATTAATTAGATATCAACTAACATCAACTGAATATAACTAATTTCAATTTTAGACAATCATTAGCAAATTAAGCAATCATTTTTGTATAAATCTAGTGCTACAGCAATACCTGGTCCTGTAAGAAGGATCATTGGCAATGTCTGGCTTTTAGCAGAAGATGGAGTTTCTGTCAAGGCAAGCATGGGATATTAGTGCTCACCTCATTAGTATGAGATACACAACCCTAGAGTCTCTCCAGAAAGAACTCAAAGGTAATCAGGTCTTAAAAAGGCATTCTGAAAAGATGCTTGGGGAAAAAAAAGAAAAGAAATCATGCTCTTGAAAAATTGTCATCATCGTAATGCAATTTAGGCTGTTCAGAGGCAGCTGTTCAAAGCAAGAAGTGAATGTGCCAGTGCCATTACTTGGCAGGAGGAAGCAAGATTCCTATTGCTTGTTTTACCAAAAAAAACCCCAAACCCTCAAACCAAAACCCAAACCATTTCTTGGAAGCATAGGGAAATTCTTATGTAGTTTTGTATCCAGCAAAACAACATTGTCATACATGTTCTGCTGTAGTCATAATTTAGGAGCTCTGAAAGACACCAATATAGAAATACTCTAACAAAACCTTGATTCCCTTTTTGCCAAGTAGAGGTGTATTTAGGGCAGATCCATTGAAGCCAGAAGCAGGCCAGGTGTCTGATCTGAAGACAACTTCTTTCCTCCAGTTTTCCTACAGGATTGGGGCACTATAAACTCCTTCCTTGGCCTAGACTCTGAGACTGGAGGCATTGGAAACTGCACTCCTTCCCTTGCATCTCAAACAGCTCCAGTTTTCATCAGCTGCATTCCCCTCTTTCCCACTCTGGAGTCAGTTTCTCTTGAAATCTGCCTGTCAGGATCAGTGAATCAGGAACCTAGCTTGAACTCAGAAGAACAAGCTAGTGCATAAACTGAAAACCTGTTGCACTACACACACATACAGAGTGATGCTTCAATTACAGCCTTACACAGAAAACAGGGTAGCTTTTTCTTAAAAAAATTACCTTTCTGACTTTTGAGGTTAGTAAAGCCCTGCAGCGTAAAGCACTTTTTTGACAGTACAGAGCATTCTGAGGTAGAGCTAGTGTCATCTACAAAGGAAGAAAGAGACACAGAAAGAAAGGGGAGAAGGCCATGAAAAGATCAAGGCAAAAAATCATTTGCAGCCCTGCCAGGGAACCTGCATGTTAGGATGAGGAAGGACAACTAACGGTCCAGGTACAACAGAAAAGCCCAAGTGGCCAGTTGTTCTCACTATACGGGGGACGTGTACTGCCATTGGTTCAGTCAATCTCCATGATGGGAACCAAAATCCAAGAGAAAACCAAAACCAAATCAAAAGCCTTCATAACTGGTAATGCCAAGAAATTTATTCAAAGGAAGAGAACCCTGAGAAGCTGGGCAGCTCTAAGAGAAGACCTGCTGCAGACTTGGGCCTCATAACAGAGTTCCCATCTCCTTTTGGCTACCCTTCATTCAAGGTGGCTTTTGGCCCACCCACACCACACAGTGGAACACAGAAACACCAAGCTAAGGGCAGATGGGACCTGCACACTAGCGTGGTGTGGACAGCACTTTGTGGGTGGGCTGCCTTAGGAATGAAAGCAGCAGAGCCTTGCTCGTTCAAGTGTTTTTATGCTGCATTTCCCTATGCTACCATGGCTACTCTGCTAGTGGATCTGCCTGTGTAACTGCAGTGCAGGCATGCTTTTTGCAATTCAAGATAATGATACATATGTGTAAACTCACCTTTGCCTTTCTCAGGGTTCTTTGGTGCTACTGTGGTCACATAACCTTCTAGACTTGCAAGATCAGCTTTCCTCTCCTCCATTTTTTTGGTGTTTCTGATGTGGTTCCGTGAAGGACTGTTTATTGGAAGAAAGTTAAGACGGTCAATTCATCTCCAGCAAATTTCGGTCTAAATGGGGTGATGACCTTCAGTTATGGGCTGCCTTCTATGAACAGATACATAGGCCGAAAACCATTTATTAGCCACTTCCCAGATCTTCAGCTCACATGGCTGACGTAGTCATTGGTGATTGTGCATTTAAAGACTATGAGCACTTACAAAGGAGAAAGGCTCCCCTAATTGACCACAACCGCAGGTACTACGGCAGAGGGAGCTACTGAAAAGACAGTTCAGGACAATTTCCTGTCACTCAGCTACAGGCACGCTTTCTGTTCTGTTTCCTCCTGAATGTACTAAGGAGGAAAAAAAAAAAAAAAGAAAACAAAACAGAAGTAATGGACTCTGCCCCTCAGAAGCTCTTAACAGAGAAACAGATGAGGGATGAACACAGAAGATAGATTGGATCTTGCAAATGGATTCCCACTGCACCTCTCATTGGGAATGGAATGGAGAAAGACATCCCACAAATACTATACATCTGGGAAATTCTCCCTGAGTGATAAGTAGATGCATAAAACACACAGTGCAGAGAGCTACTGGTATGTATTTAAGCACACAGCATGGGGGAATGGCTGAAGATATAAGCATAGGGGCTTATGGGTATTTACACACATGATGAAAAAATAGAGTAGCAAAGCATTAAAAAGACACGTTACAAACAGCAGGTGGGAGCAGAAGAATATACAGGTTGGTAGGATGAAGAATAACAAATAGGAAAAGAAGAAAAGCTTGACTCAGAAGCTGGGATACTGAAGGAATCAACACATTGCTTAGTTAAAAAAAGAAAAAACAAAAAGGAAATTGGAGGAAAAGAACACGAGACAGAGAAAAGGTAACACCCTGAAAAAGACAAAAAGGATGGCACCATGACATCGGAAAAGGAAGAAAAAATCCACAATCCAGGTGAAGGAAAAGAACAAAGAAGGAAGGAAAAGACTGTTCCACATAACTCTCTTCTCTGGGGTGCAAAGTATATAATTAGCTGTTCAACAAACAAACCCATAATACCACCAGGATTTTGGCTGGCATAGAAAATTACTTTTTGGTGTTGCTATCAACTGGCAAAGCCCATGTCACTGCTGTTCAGTTTAACAGTTCTGCAGATGTATAAGCCCCAAGCTTCACAGCTTTAGAGTTGGAAGAGACCTGAAATAACCCTAAAGCATAAGGGCCAATATTAGGGGATCAGAGGCACAAAGAACTGCAAACTAGGTGTATTAGCATATTTATAAGTCAGCCAGGCTGATTTGACAACGTACTTATTTACCTTGTACAAGATGATGATGGTAGAGGTAAACTCTGTGTGTGTTCTAGTGTCCTGTGCTGACTAGCTTCTATAATGGAGAAAAGAAAAAGAATTATTAAAATTTATTTGTGTTTTGAGCTTTTCACTTCTGCAGTCCTACACAGTGAAGACATACAGGCCAGGTTTTGAAGTTTAAAGAGAAAAGCAATTAAAAAGCCACATATATATATTGAAAATATCTTACCTCTGCATGCCTGCAGTTGACTTGTCAGCACTTTTCTTATTTCATTTACCCAAGTAGCTTTAACTTCAGGTGTTGGTGCCTACTCAAAAATAAATCCAATTAGCCATCAAACATAGAATACTTAGAATCACAGAATCATTCAGGTTGGAAAAGACCCTTGGGATCATCAAGTCCCACCATCAATCCCACTCTACAAAGTTCTCCCCTACACCATATCCTCCAGCATCACATCTAAACAACTCTTAAACATGTTAAGGGATGGTGGGCGACTCAACCACCTCCCTGGGCAGCCTATTCCAATATCTGGCCACTTTCTGTGAAGAATTTTTTNTGGCCACCTGGACACACTGCTGGCTCATGTTCAGCTGCTTGTCAATTAGAACCCCCAGGTCCTTTTCTGCCAGGCAGCTCTCCAGCCACACTTCCCCAAGCCTGTAGCAATGCATGGGGTTGTTGTGGCCCAACTGCAGGACCTGGCACTTGGCCTCGGTTGAAGCTCATACCGTTAACATTGCCCCATTGATCTCCAAGTCTGTCTGTAGAGCCTCCCTTTCCTCATGCAGATCAACACTCCTCACTTAATTTGGTGTCATCTGTGAAACTACTGATGATACTCTATGTCCTTAACAAGATCATCAATAAAGATGTTGATGGTCATCAATAAAGATGAAATGGTCACAACACTGAGCCCTGAGGAACACCGCTTTAACAGCTGGATTTAACTCCACTGACCATCACTCTTTGGGACCGTCCATCCAGCTGGTGTTTGATCCAGCAGACTGTAGGTCATCCAGGCCACCAGCAGTCAGTTTCAGCCTGGATCCTAAGCTCTATATACATTTCAATGACAACAAAGAGTTGTGTGCCCAAGCATGGCCTTGGAGGAATCCTTCAAGAGAGACAGACAGATCTCCCTCTAGTTCTTCAGTGAACAGAAACTATCCGTGACAACTGGAACATGCTGAAGCAGAGGCTGTGCATGTCCTGCAGGCAAACCCTGGCTCACAAGCCAGCCACTACTCCAGTGACAGCAATAGTAACAAGTGTATACAATATCCCCCATGGATATCGTAAAACATGATTTCCACCTTCCTCCCCCCAAAATCTGCAATGAAATATATTGTTTAAGAAACTACCTTATGAATTAATCTGCTATGTTTTGGTTTGGGTTTTTCCTACATTTCCTCATCACTGTCATTACTGTCACTCATTAGTGATATAACAAAAGGAAAACAAAAAAACCCAAACAGATCTTAGAGTTAAGACTTCCCATCCCCTGGCCTTTCTCTTTTTTTTTTTTTTTAGTGGCACATTATTTACCTGGATGATGTAAACTTCTTCTCTTGCATTATACCAGATTTCAAATTTTTTTGCATCCCCTTTGACGTTTTCTGTTATTCCAACTGCTGCCATCTGGAAGAAAAGAGAACAGAGGCTGACCCACCACACTACAATTACAGTAACAACGGAAACAGGCAGCTGTTGGTATTCTTTGGTACCCTATTTCTGACAAGGGAAGCCACATTTCGCTTTTTGCTCAAGGAAAAGACTAACTAACAAAGCATGATCTGCATGTTGGATGAAAGATTCAGTGCTTTCTCAGCATGGCTACCTCAGGTGGAAGAAAGTTTTAGGTACATTAAATTGAGACTAATCCACAAGATATCTGTCTTAAAATCCAGACCACCAGATCTTACATCTATTTTATACTACCCTGCTCTACTCATTATTAGATCTTTCTGTGTGATTAATGCAACTGCCATTCAGCTAGATTAGTATGGTTTGGATTTTCTCAAAGGATAATTTTCCCCTACCCTGACTCTAACAGACAGGAACACAAAGTGACACAGACCTGCGGCACCAGTTAGGTTTGCCTGAAAGGGTGAAGTTCCCAATACAAACCATAATACAGCTTTGCTGACAAAAACCTAGAATATTGCTTTGCTGCAGGCTAAGCCCTCAGTACCTTGACCATACCAGACTGCTCAGTGTCTTACATTTAAAGAGTGTTTGTAGCTGTAAGAAGGTGCTTTCTCATATCCCTCTCCATTCTCTTCTCGCTTTTTGCAGAACAACACTGCTTTCTCATGGAGGAAGAGGTGTCGCTGCATTGGCTTGAAGCGTGCCAAGTCTTTCACCTTTGAGTGACCCTTTTTGTGATCAGTCCAGACATTGAAGGATCCCTGCATTAAAAGCTTGCCCAGCTCATTCAGGTTTCCCTGGAACAAAAACACACGATATTTATGACTACAGAGAGAAGACATCAGACTAAAACCCATGCTCTGACCAGCTCTTTACAAGTTCTGTCATTCCAAGTAATCTCTCACATCAGTGTTTATGTTGGGTTTGGAAACATAATAAAAATAAAGTCAGCATTAGATTTTTACACACAATTTTCTCTTACCAACACTGTTCAGGCAGGATTTTACAGCCAAGAGTACCAGTAGCAGAGATGCAAAGATCTACACATAGAGAGAGGGGGAGGCACAATACATACTATTGGTTGTTTGGGATTTTTTTGCCTAAACTCTGCTCCAAAGCTGCTTACGTTGTGTTTTGGCGTTGGTATTGTTTTTTGTTTTTTAACTGGAAGTTTTGGGTGTAGTTTTACACAGACATAAAAACGTAGAACTCCTGTTTGGCAGTAGCCTAAACCAGACTCCTCATGATGATTTTCAGTTTTTAAGTTGGTGCCAGGTATTATCAAAGGAAGAAAACTCAGGCAGATGAAGCAAAATATTATTCATAGGTGGAAAACTTCAGAAGAGTATAGAGAGATCCATTTCCATTGTTTTCATAGCGCAGTTCAGTTTGAAGGCACTTCAAACATTCTTCTTGTTATTAGTACAATGTATAGGGTATGCTGTACTTATATCTAAGAAATAAATGAAAAGAGACTAAAAAATACGTAAAAATGCTGTTACTCACATCATAGCCTGTAATGGCTATCTGGTGCATAGAATCATTAACTGCTTTGAGAATACCCAGTATAGAAGTTAATGCCTCCTGAAGATCTTCAGCACCTTCACAGTTCTTACTGTACTTCAGCATTTCCTGAGACGGCAGGGAATGACAACATAATTAGCTCTGGAAACAGGAATAACTAGGAATGTTCAAATTTTAAGATTGAATTTAAGCTTTTTTAAATTAAGTGTTTATAAAGTTTTTAATGTTACCCAGTAAAGTTTTATACCACATGATCTAGTGAGTTAAATACCGTTTAGAACTCCGAAGACCCTGAAGTTTTATTTCTCATCTCTGCTGCTAATTAGCCAAATCTATTTAGTTCTAAATGTTTTACAAGCACTATATTTAAGAATTTCACAAGACTGACTTTACAAATATTTTTCATCATAATTGCTAAAAAAACCCAACAAAAATTTTTGTTATTTTTTATATTCATTACTTTTTAGAAGTGAACAAATGTAAAAGCGTAGGCAAATTTAATTTATTATTTGAATTACAGTGAGGTCTGGGATGCCAGTAACAGATTTACACTCACTGCATTGGGCACTGTCTACACATTTAAAGAGGCATCCCTTCTCCAAAGGACTTATCGGTGAAGTTGCATCTTCCAGTTTGATGCAGATAAACACAGCTGCAAGTGCACATAGAAATCCCCAGACTTCATGGTATGAGAATAAGCTCATACTCATGGACTGCAGAAACTAAACAGACTTTACTCGAAAACCTTACAAATATTCCTCTCTTCATGCAAACTTAGTGTAATTAATTCTTTAAAAGCAGTTAACTTGAACTCAGTTTTAACTCAAAAGGAAATGTGGTCCAAAGTAATTTTTTTAAACTACCATTAAATAAAATTATTGAAGGTGTGGCTATGTGGGAAATGTTTCTTAAAACAAGACAACTTCAAAAGTGTCAAAAATCTAAGATATTCTTTTTAAAATTTATAATTGTATATTGATCTCCTTTTGATCTTTCAGTGTAGCATGCCTAAGTGAATCACAAAGGTACCTTTCCTCAAAATACTATACCGTGCTCTTGGTTAAGTACATTTCCTAGAGCCTAGCAAAGCAAACTCCTGTAATATGCATGAGGTGACCAAAACTGGCAAATAACAAGTCTCTCAGATACTCTATTTTCTTTGTTGCAAAAGTTTCTATTTCCCCCAATCAATTTTTCATTCTTCTCTTCAGCATAAACATATGGAAAAAGCACAAGGTGTCTCTGGATAACATTTGTCTGTCTGCTAGCAGCTTTTTGGCCAAAAGAGAAAGGAACCAAGCTGAGTTGATAGACTGGGATTTGTCTCCATTTCCATTTATACACGTCTGCTAACTTTTAGGTTTCTCTCCAGCAGGATGAGAGAAATAGCATTTTTAAAAAAAACAAACCAATGAAAAAAACCCAACCAAATGCACAAACCAGACTTAGTGTTATAGTTTAGTAATACATACCTTTAGCAACAATTGATATTTGGTTATTCTTTGAACGGGTTTCAGCAAATATGAGTCCAAACTGAGCTTGTGATCAAGTTTTCTTTGACATTCCTGTAATCAGTGATGGATTTTGTCAGTACACTAATCAGTATTTCTGTTACCACCACAAAAATGGCGAAGTTTAAAAGAAAACAACCAAATCAAACAACCTCCCCCCTCAAGTATGACTCTCAAGCAAGCATACCTGAAAGAATACAGAATCTGAAAACTGCCTCCACAAACTTTCAGATCGAGGTTTATTTTGACAGTATTTTTCATAAATCTGGAAATCTTCCATCTGAAATTGCAGAGACAAGCAAAAAGTTAATAAATTCATAAGATTTTTTTTTTCATAGTCAATAAGGCTAAGAAAAAGCCAAAAATCACAACAAAAAAATGTAACTCCTTGAGGAATCCCAAGCAAGAACCAATTATTCAAAATAAGTTATTTTGTAATGGCTACTAATGTTTTACTTGGAACATCATAATAAAATGTCCCTGTTAATCACCTTATTAAGCAACATATAATATATTTACAATTATATTTCTATTACGAAAAATATTTCTACAAATGCTCAATCATGAGTCCCCCTGTGCAATTTGTTTTTTTACGGTCTTTCCCTTTTATCTTTATACATTTTATCAATGTATTTTTCACTGGGAATTGCACCAAGGAGACCAAGCAGTTTGTTGCCCCTTGTCACTTCAGCAACTAGATAGCATGACTTCAGCAACTGCTGAAAGCAAAAGGAAGTAAGACTATTGAAAATATCATAATAACTATAAAGACTAGGTAGGAAAACAGCAAACACAGAAGTATCTCTGTCTCTCAGTTTTAGAAAATAGCATCTCCATGGATGTAGCCTGTAAATAGGATGGGGAAGCATGCCTCCTCCCAGGAGTTTTAGAGCATCAATAGGTAGCGAGAACAGAAGATTGATTTCCACAGATTCCTATTTAACCTTTGGCATACTAGGGATAAGACTCATCATTTAATAAATGCTCTATTAGAAACTTTAATTCAGTCATAGCTTTCTATTTTCATACTAAAAAATATTCTGGATTTACTCTGTTGAGGTGTACTCTTTAAAGAAGAGAGAAAAGAACAACAAAAACAGATCCAGTAAAGAGATCTAACCAAGCAAACCAATCATTTATTGTGATGTGAAACTATTCATGTTTTCCTAACTGCCACTTTATTAAAGCAGTTTTCTTTCAACAAGGTGGTAGCTCTTTCTAGCAAAATTAATTACTCCACACAGTAGAAAATATCCCCAACTCTCAATTAACATCTACATTCTCAACCTGTTACCTGTTCAAGGTAAACAAAGGGGACGTGGTGGTAATCGCTACATGAAAATCATTCTCATATGCTATAGTCTTAGAGGGGCTTACAAATCAAAAAGAAGGTACATACCTGATCCAGAAAGCACCGTCCTACTAGTTCTGGGTATTCTATGTATTTTTCTAGTTCTCTCAAGAATATTCTGCAAAGAAGATTTTCATAGAGCACATGTTAAGAAGCAGCAGTAAGTGTTCACAATAATGCAATTTGTTTTTTAAACTTTTGGAAACAGTTCTGTAACTTTTCTAAAACATGTACTTAAAGAAAGGATAGCAAATTAAAATAGACAAAGCATTGAGACCAATTTTTTTAGCTCACTGTTGCCACAACTGAAATCAAATATAAAATCGGGGAGGGGAGGGGGATTTTTTTCCCTGCTTTATGTATTTGGCCGCAGGATTTGTACAGTTTTAAGTGTTTGGGTTTTTCTTCCAAATACTACCAAACACCACAAAGCAAACAAACTAAACCCTGGCTCCCCAAACAAAAAGAAAAGTCCACAAAAAAAAAAATCTGTGGCAGAACTTCCAGTCTAGTTTTGTCCGAATAACAAACAACTGTGTAATAAGCATTTTCAAGAGAAATTGAGCATCTCTTTTCTACCAATTTCAGTATTATCCTGTGAAGAAATAATTCTCTAGCAGCAACTATTCAAGCTTCAGAGAGAAGTCACTCAAGTATAAAATTAACCAGCTTCAACCACTTGTAAGATTTGGGAGCTTGTGGTTTAGAATAATACTTTCCATAGCAAATTTCTTAAAAAAAATAATAGAAAAAGCCCAAACAAATCTTGTTTTAATTAGCTTGTAAGCCAATCCCAATACCTTTCTTCAGGAAGACGACACGATGCAAAATTTTATGCCTACTGCAAACATTTGAATAAAGTTTCCCCTAGCTTGCTCATCTTTTATGCTTTTCCTCTTCTACACAATATGAATTTTGACATGCCAGATAGCCAGGTGGGACTCAGTAAGGACCTTTGTGCAATTTAAATCAGATTAAAAGAAAGAGTAAAGAAACCCCTCCAAATGATACTTTCTGATCTGAATGTAGATCCTCACCTGTTGTGAAAGTGATAAATTTCTTCCATATTCCCAAACAAGATATCCTTCTTATTTTGGAGTTCTGGTGAAATGAGATGGGCCATTAAGGGGTTGTCCATCTCTGCAGCATAACCCTGCAACACAGAAAGAGGGGCACACTGATTATCTCCCTTCACTTGCAGTACTTATCTCTATCAAGGCAGTCTGCTTGCAGGTTGACAGACAGTAAAGAAAGAGCTCAGTATTAATTCTGACAAAAGTACATAAAGAAGTATATAAATCCTGTTTGTCCATCAGTCCAGTAAGACATACCTCTAGTCTTTAGAAAGACACTTGAAAAATTACTGCAATTTAAGTTAAGCAAGGATGAAACAGTTTGCAATCATTTCCACTAAGCAAAGGCTATGCATTTCATACTGTTTACAAGTTATAGTTTGTACTTTTTCTGTTATGACTTTACACATCTGAGTTTGAAGTCACAATTCCAGTGCACACACAAACCTGCATGCTCGTCTCTGCTATCAGTATGAGGGAGCAATCTTATATCAGTTATTTCTGCAGGTAACAGAAACCATTAAGCTGCAAGATCTATCTTTAAGAAGCTATTTTCATTAGCTTTGGTAACAAATATCGTAACTTCAGATTCTGACCTCTTCTGTTTGTCATATAAGGCCACATTATCTTGTCTATTTATCTGGCACAGATAAGGAAAAAAGAGCACACATGTAGCCTTAGTGCAGGACTCTTCTCTGATCCTAAGAAAATGCAGAGTCTGAAAGTGGGGGTGAAAAGAAGTGGTACAGCCTTAAAAAATAAAAATAGTTTATATAAAATGGAGTTTAAAAAAAAAAAAAAAACAAACAACCTCGGAAAAAAGGATTGCATCCATCATGGAGTTTAGATGCAGTGAAGAGATGCATGAAGAGAACAATTAAATTCCATTTGAAGTAAAGGTGATACTGAACGTAGCAACAAAGCCAGCCTTGGCATAAAGAAGGGGTACCTCACCCAGTTGAGGTGAAAATAAACCTGACAGAGCTCAGTGCTTTGGAATTCTGAAAGAACAAAAGCATGAAATCCACACATTGACAAAAGGCTTTTGACAATTTTTGGTTTTGTGGTTTTTTTTCTTTNAAAACCCTTCATGTTTTACTACCTATGCAGTACTTGTTTTAAGAAAGGAGAGGGAAAGCCACTCCATGCAGTCACAGGGATCATTTAATCTTACTTTAAGAATACATAAGCCTTTGCTTAGTCTTACATTTGAAAGCCGTTCAAAAAAAGCATCAAAGTAAATGGAAAAGGATTTGAAGCTGATACCTAAAAAACAGAGTAGACCATTATTTTTCCCCAATAAAAATCACTGGATTTCACATGCTAAAGTGGGATGACTATGGTTATTAAAGAAATGAAAACTATCAAGCTCAGATAAAGGTACCTATACAGCAGTTTCCCAATAATCAATCTTGGGCACTACCTTGTTTTGCCTTCTGTTGGACTCTTTGGCAGAGAGAAAACACATAGCAATTAGATATGATATCATAAAAGAAGACACTGCCCATACAAAGGAGTATCAAGTTTTTTTCCAGGAAAAAAAGGGAAGACTAATAGAATAGTAGAATCAAAAGAATTGGGAGAATCACCAGAACTATGGATTAATAACTAGAATTACTCAAAAGCTAGAAGACTGCCATTGAACCGTATCTCACCAAGGATCTGATCCAGAATTACTGTTGGCAGTCCCAGCCACCCAAGTTCAAGAGATGAATCCCGAACCACAAGGAGGTACAGAGAAGTGGACAGTCTATCACATTGGCAGAAAACCAAGAAAGCTTGGCCTAGCAAGACAAGGGTTCCACCATACTCTATGCAAAACAAGAGTAATACCAGAGGAACAGAACATACTGCAACAACTCTCCAGTAGCACCAGTAAGGACCAAAAGTCCTCCCAGTCCTGATTTTATGAACAGAACAGTACAGATAGCACTGCATACAGAAGTAGAGAATAGAGTGATCCTTAAGGTCCACTCCAGGCCCAACTTGCTTTTTTAACCACACAACTGATGCAACCATCCTACTGTCAACAACGCTTCCTAGCACTTGGACTGGACATAAATGCTGTGGGAAGCTGAGCACAAACTAGGCAAAAAGCAAGACCAGAGTTCAAAACCCTCACATTGTACTCTTACTTGAAGGTATATACTTAGAAATTATCACTCCAGACCATATGCATAACCTCAGACAGCTCTCATTTAGGAGCTTAACATTATTGGCATGGGCACCAGGAACACCCACTTGGCTCAATTCCAAATCATCCTGTAAAATACTTCAGCCTCTATTCTCTGCAACTTGATCACCTCCTACAATCAAATTTGACCACAATAAAATGACACATCCATGTCTGAGAACATGACAAACTTGAGGAACAACACAGAATACCACAACGCATTTCTACAAGCAACTTGGCGGTACTGTAATTGTACTGTGGAGCAAAGAGAACAACCTTTGTTTCCTTTACAATTTTCAATGAGGATATTATTATTACAAGGATTTCTGCTGCTGCAGTTGTACCCATGGAAGATTAAAGATATGCGAAGAGGGATGCCAGAAACAAATTTTATTCTCTGACACAAGAGTCTCTCAATGCAGATTCACATTCCTGTGTGACACACAAACTTCCTGGAGTTGACTCAGGACTCTGGAATGAATAGGAATTAATGATTATGGCAAGTCTCCCTATATTCCATGTAAATAGTTAGGCATATCTTATTTTCTGCCCAATTAGTGGTTTCTAATACAAAATCCTAGTTCCATGGATATGTCTAGAAAAATATTGCATGTTCTTGCCTCTGCGAAAATACAACGAGAAGGGAGAGATGCAATGATCACACTGCTTGACAGGACAAGCAGAGGCATTACAGTGATAAGGAAAGCATAAAAGAATACATGAAATGAAAGAAAGATTCATTAACAGCTGCAGTGAAATTTAATCGTTACCTCAAGAACACAGAGCAGTTCTTCCACATATGCTCGTTCAGTCTCTATAAGTTCATTAATTACATGCCTGTAGACAAAGAATGACAATTTAAGGAAGGCATATTCTCTTACGCAAAGTAATGAGGCAACGTCAACTTTTGTCTGTGCTTCTACTTTAGTTCAGACAACAAAAGAGCAGTTTCCAGGCAATGGAAAATGTGATGTTTCAGGGATATTCCTCTGGCAGGGACTAGATGATCTTTCAAGGTTCCTTCCAATCCCTGATATTCTGTGGTTCTGTGATATTTCTGGCAGCGGTTTATATATCCTTATTGCAAAGTACGTATTTTTAAAACTTGTGAAAATTTTTGAAAATATGTTTAAACAGGAAAAAAGTCAAATCTAGCATTTTAAGTGCTGTAGTAATTGAGATGAAGCAGTGAAATTTTTCATCATTGTACATACAAAGTCTGTTCACAAGTTTTACAGGAGCTGGAGTTAGAGCTGCACAGGATTATCAAATACAGGCTTAAAGTTACACCAGTCTTTTTAAATTAGAGGCATTTGGGGCACACTTTAAATATCACAACCCTCCTTTAAGTTTAATTTCCCGTATGGTCAAGGAAGCATGCTTCCCCGAACTCCTTCCCCTCTGATTTTGTACAATTAAACATGTGGTTGTAACAGTGAAAAGACAGTAGAAGTACCCAAGTTTACAGACAGAAATGCAAGCTCTGCTATACACATTGTGGGTGGTAGGTACCAAGTTATTTTTTGATTATGTAATGCTTTTTAGCTTATAAGAAAGTGGGGTTTTGTAACCTTTACCAAAACAGGGACTGCAATGGGTCAATTAAAAAGACAAAGTCTTCTGAAGAATGGAGAGCAAAACTTCCAATAGGTTTACAGGAGACTTATTACTCAAAACTATGTAAACTCTGAAATTAAAATAGGCAGTTATCTTGCCATTGCATTACCTTGCTGTAACAAACTAGAATCTGGTACTATATTAACTATAAATAATGCTGCAGACTGAAATATCTCCCTTTGTGTACAGAGCACAGCCAATGTATTTCAAAAAGCACTGAGGCTTAATTCAGAGAACCACACTTGTCTTATCAAATCCTTAGCCAAACTCAACCTTCCTGGAACCAAATCAGAGAAAAAGCATTTTTTGTTTATCAAAACATACTTACTGCCGTAACACAGCTAGATTTTCTTCATCATCCATTGTAGATCCTCCTCTGTTTTGATGGAGTTCAGTCACTTCACTCTAAAGGAGGAAACAAACACAACAAGAAAAAAAAAATCATCACAGCATCACAGATGGGGGGGAAAAGCACTTTAAATATGGAGCTTTGCACTCAGCTCTACTTGCATGCTTTCTCACAGGAAAGGCTCCATTAAAACTGAAGTCAATTTACAAGAACGCTGCAAAAATAATCCAAGTCAACCTGAAGGTCTTGAAGCACACAAGAACGTTCTCCACGAAAGGCCAGCTTAGAAAAGACCACGGTTTGAAGCCCTTTTCTGGGAAGACAACATCAGAGCATCAGCGTAGTCTTGGAGGTAACACTGGCCTTAAGTCTGTATTCCAAGCTAAAAATGAAGTGCTGTGCTAACTTTCTGGTAATGTCCTAACTTGACACAGAAGTTCTCTTACAACTTCTACTGTAATGGCTGACCTAATTACAGCTTGCTGGAAAAAATGAGAAGTGCTTTTTTTCCAGTCTCACCTTGAACCAAACCTTTTCTCCAACTGTTGTTCCTACTGGTCATGTGGTCCTGTCTTCCTCCTTGCATTGTCTCTTGCTGAACCTTCACTGAGTCGATTCAACTCTCTAACCCAGTGGGAAACTACTTGTTTCTGTTGCTGCCGTCAGGTTACTTTCCTTGCTGGAGGCGGGGCAGGAAGACCGTCCCCACTTGGGAACGGCAACCCATTAGGTCAGGTGAAGCTGTCTTGGAGCCAATGACAACTACCTCCTCACTTTCACTAGTTTTAAGAGTAGCCAATTACTACTGGCAAATAATAAATGTTTCCTGTTCATACATTTTATATTTTGCTGCCCCTAACATTTTTCCTAATATAGGCAACTATTTACTTTACCTTCCCTCATACTCAGGCCAGTGACAAAGCAGCCTCTATTTAAACCACATGACTCTTTCACCAGAATTACTTCGATAGGGGCAATACCATCATTTTTTCAGTGGAATTGCTTCATTCTTCCTTCTTGAAGCTCCTGAATATTCCATTGCATTATGACTTTCTTAAGCAGTGTGTGTGTGTGCATGAAAAGCATAAAGTAAAAACATTACCTTTCCTCTCCTGTAGTTTACCCTCCGAAGTGCACTGCTTTCTGAGTTGGATACGTATTCTCTTTGAAGACCTAAGCACATAAACCAGAATCAGACAGCAGTTAAGAACTTGATCAGATCTGACACAAATCTTAACAGATCTAACCACAAATGACAGCTGAAAGCTTCTTTAAGTTTCTCAGCACAGCGCAAAAATTTAGTTAAAGGCTACTACAGTTACTTACCTGGTGAGGTACAAGGAGATTTTATAAAGGCTTCAGGTCTTGGTGCAACTGGCTGAACAGGACGCGTCTGCTTAGCTGCCAGTTTCTTAAGACTTACTTGTCTCTTTTGAAACATTTCTTCCATACTTTCTTGCTTCTGGAAAACCTTTTGCACATGCTCCTACCGTTGCCACAGAAATGAAAATAAGTAAGTAAAAATCCCTGTCAGAGACCTATCAACAAGCTACACTGCCATTTACAGCACGTTGATTTGAAATTGTGATTTTTTTTATACCTCATATAGAAATACTACCCTAATCTTCACTCCTAACAAGGCATAATATACAGTCATTTAGTACACTTAAAAATTGGAACGTCACTTCATAAAATATTTTGTGTGCTTGATATAGAAAAGACAATGGGGTTCAGGTTTCCATTTAAAAAAAATA
>VXBJ01004145.1:0-22424 GCA_013400055.1 Nycticryphes semicollaris
GAGAGTGGCATTAGAAACACATACTTGGTGTCTCCCCAAATGTTCCTAAAACATTCTCCCAGCACAAACACTGTCATCCCACGTGAACTGCCACTATCAGTTCAGCAAGTCCCAAGAACTGCCACGACAAATTATAGGGAGCTATTCAGCACAGCTCTTCCAGGGTGATCTCTACCGTATTCTCCCCTTGCTTCACAAGACACTGGATTCAGAGTCAGCGTGAGCATCAAGGTGAAAAATAATTCTCTCAACAACACGGCAATTAAACACAAAACAAGTTGGTGCCTGTAGAAAGTCTGAAACAAATGGCTCTTCCACACCTCCGGGTTTTAATACTAACACAGCTACTATAATAAAATTAACATACCTCAAGTCATAAAAATTAGATTCTCTATATGGTACAGAAAGTTTTATTTCATTGCAGCCTTCTGTTACTTCTCTTCCTCTCCCTTTCTTTGTAAGGGCTAAAGAAAGGCCTAATTTACCAGCCAGTTCAAACCTGGAATAAACCGCAGCTCCCTGACACAGGATCCCAGTATGCCCCGAAGGACGTATTTCCTAACATGCATTTGTAGATACAGTATCTGGGAGACAAGGAAAATGACTAGCAGCACACAAGCTGTTTTTCGTAAAGTCAGGCTAAACGAGCGTAAAGCGCTGCAAACAGCAGCAACACCGTAGGAAGAGTCATAGCTACACCCAAACATATTCTGTTGAACTCAACTAAAGCCCAAACTCCACAGAGGAATCTCACATCCAACCTTTCTGCTGTACTAGAATTAAAACATAAAATAAAATTTAAAATATTTAATGCTTGTTTAATTAATGTCCAGAAATGTACGTTTTCCATTTAAATAATACAAAGATGGTATTTTGCTTAGATTTTATATATATATTTATATATAAAATACACATACTAGACTGTAATTGAGAAAGTTGTTCCTCTGTTTTCCTTCTCATTATAGAATTCCCTGGAACAGCATTTATAAAATTAACAATCCTCCAACTTTTGATAGCCACCTAGCAAGAATCTGATCAGCTTAAACTTGTGGCAGCTGTGGATTCAGAATTCATCCCTCTGCAGCGCTGCAACACCACCAGAATATTCTCAGCTGGACATTGCCCTGAACTTCTATGGCAAATGATGTCTTTGGCAATGTAAAATAATGCTGTATTTGCAAAAGAAAGGTCCTGCCTAAAAGAGGTTCCAGAGGCCTGATAAACTGAACCAGCAGCCCAGAAGCCAGTCATGCAATTCAGAACTGAAGGATGCTGAGACATTACAAAGCACAAGCGTTTCATTTTCTCCATGCGTATCTTTCACTTCAACTTCTGTTAAATATGCTTCACTCATATTGGCACTGAGGATTCTCAAGAACTGCATTACTGTTCAGCAATTTGACTCACCAGCTAGATAAAATTTGCCTAAGTGCTGCTATTTTTGCAGAGCTGGAGCAAGCACGCTGCAATACAAAATTACCCAGAAACCTCCTACGTAGCAGCAACTTGCCATAACAAAATCCTCCGGAATAGGCATTACAAGTAGCTGCTTTGGAAGAATGACAGAAGAGTAGTCTGCTAGCTAGTAAAGGACCTGGGAAATCCTACTTCTAGCCTGCTGCTCAGCTTTTGCAACCCCAACTAGGGGAAAATTGTTCAGCCTAGAAATTAAAAACTGAGCACTGTTTAACTTCCAGAAGCATTTTGGCTTAATCACCTGAAGAGCAATACACACAACAGAAATCCCTTGCTTTACCACTAGTGGTTACGCAATTTCCTTCCAAACATCTGGCAGTGCATTGATATGGGTTTCTGTCATATCTGGCTGCAGAATCTACTCTAAATGCAGCTTTCCTTCGCCCGTCTGTTGCCTCTCTCTAAAAAGAAACCTTTAATCCTTCAGTCTCTACCACAGATTCATCTTCTGTGCAGCCTGATTTCAGAATTCTCTTCCAGCACTAATATACTAGCACTATATATCGCAGCTTGGGCTTCAATAGAGAGATTAAGGCAACTCTGTAACTAAACTGCTTTATTCTCACTGCAGTTCAAGATGAACTCATCATTTTTCCAGAATCGCGTTCACACTTCTTTTCTACCTTCCAGCTGGAGAAGGATCGTTAAGTTTTCAGTGATTACCAGTTTGAACAGGGACGAGACAGTAAAACAAAAAAACAACCCAACAATTTTAAAAAGTAAAAGTTGCAAGAATATTAATGGTTTGTAGTTTCTGAAGGTTCCTCACAGAGAACCTCTAACATAAGACTGATATCCTGACACAAAAGAGAAACGTATTTTTACACCTAGTTAGCATTTTTCTCTAGTTTCTGGACCATGCCTAAACCTGCTTTCCAGGGTGGGAGATTTCCAACAAGTAACTCCAACAGTGTGGCACAATATATCAAATTTAACAGGAAGTGTTCCTAAGACTCAAAACAAGCTATTGCAAACAAGAAATAGAGCCTGTAGAACTTAATTTTGCTGAATAGAAGGATTAATCTTTGTCTTAAAAAAAAAAAAAAACAAAAAAAAACAAAAACCCTAAAACATTCATCATGATAAATACATAGACTGAGGAAATGAAGTTATGCTTCTCACAATTTGATGCCTAGGCTTTTTATTTTAATTTTAAAAATCTCTAATGTAATAGTAAAAAATCCTCTATACTTCATATCAAGGGATTTATATTTAAAAGCACTCATTAAATCACTGGATATACTAGCAAAACAAGCACTAAAACCATCAGCATGCAGGTCCACAAGACCTAACAAGTCATCCATATATTCATTTTCCTGACACTTGACTGGTGCCTGCTGCCTGGCAGATCTGCAAAAAGCCAGCCCTTCAGTGACACCCTTGAAGTTCATATCAAGCATTCAGAGCCCATCAAGAATAAAGACTTGCTGAAAGATAGCGATCTTCAAGGTTACAGGGAGTGGCAGACTCTGACAAAACTCTTCAAGGCTTTCTAACCAGTGACCAATTTCTAAATTCTCACCAGGAACAGAAGTGATGTTAAGCCCCTCTTTAAGTGATGCAACATAAGAATTTAAAGTTCTGATCGGTTACTCCCCACATTTACAATAGTGCTGTTACCTACACTACTTCCTTACCCAGAAGATCAGAATTCACGATCAGCTGTTATGACAGCAGGATGCCCTTTTCACAGAATCACAGAATTGTAGGGGTTGGAAGGGACCTTTGGAGACCATCTAGTCCAACTCCCCTGCCCAGAGCAAGTTCACCTGGAGCAGGTTGGAAAGCAGTGCATCCAGGTGGGTTTCAAATATCTCCAGAGAAGGATATTCCACTCCCAGCTTCAGTGGGCATTCACAGCCATAACGATTATATTTTAAACACTGATGTCCAATGGAAGGCCAGGACAAGCAGAGTTATAAAAAATAATAGGAAATTTGAATAGCATAACATTACACAAGCAAAATACCAAGAACTGGATTTACACTAATTAAAGTTTTGCTGTCACACCAAGTTATAGACACCTCATACAACCAACGTTTACAAAATAACATTCTGTGGTTGCCCAACATTAGTACATCTCCAGATTCCCACCCACAGGCCCTGCGATCACTACTGGGAGCAGAGACAGGGGTTTTAAACATTTCGACTGCTGAAAGGCCTAGCGTGAACCACAGCTGTCGGGGCGCCCTGAATTTTACCACTTGAAAAATCTTGCACAGTACTACTTTTTGTCACCTTATCAACTTTACCCTTTTATTCTCAAAAGCAATTTCATTACTTCTCCTCTTTTCTCACATCAAGTCTTAGCATAAAGACTTAAAAAAAGTCTTAAATTCAAGCTTTCAGGTTTTAAAAATGTTATAAAGGCATTAGTGCCTCATTTTCAATTTGTCACATTTCAAAACCAGACATCCTTTGTGTTGTTAAGCCTGTAAAACAAATTCTTTTTCGGTTCCCTCAAGAATCCAGGCATGTTCCCACTCCTCTGCATACCAGAATGGCTAGCTCTCTTGATGGTTAAAAGAAGAAAAATTTTCTTCTCTGGATTGCTAAATATTAGCTTTCAAAATAGCTTATAAAACCAGTGTCACAGCACAACTTAACTATCCTTTGAATTGTCTGTGGCTATGAAAAGAAGCGCTGGGCTCTGCACCAAACCGTCACCATCCTTGTTGCTGCTGTCTCAACTACAACACGGAAGGTTTCTTCTCCTTTCACCCCACTGCCCCACGCCACCCGCTTTACTGACCCCCTGCAAGTCAGGAGCTGATTCACAAGGACTACGGGTCCCTTCACCAGGGAGATCTTACTCCTGGTAACGCCTGCAAGATTACACAGCTGATCTCTCTAAGGGAACCACGCAGGTGTTCTGTGCACATACATTCTCAAGAAAGGTAGGTGTTCAGGAAGTCCTGACCCATCTTTTCAGGACTGCATGTCCTCTTGCTCAGGCAGATTAACTGTCCTTTCCTGCAGATAGTTACTGAACAGTAAAACAATCTCCTATGACTCAATGTGCACATTTTAGCATGAAATATCTTCACCTACCAAACTCCAAATTTTACAGGTTAACATTTTTCTTCCCCCTTTTTTTTCTTTCTTTCTAGATGTAACCTGTAACTCACAATACTTTTGAAACAGATCTCTATGAACTCCAGCAAAACAAATATAATTCACTTACTTTTTATTGGTTTGGGGGTGAGCAAACTGCAAATCTACGTTTGAAAATACAAAAGAGCAAAAGGGAGAAATTGATTTTTTTTTTTGGTGGGATTCAAGCTAAAATACAGTACGAGAGCATGCAAATTCAAACTGGTTAATCTGCATCCTAAGAAGTCTAACTAAAGTCTGTAGAATATGCTCATTATGTAGCTCTTATGTGCTTGTTATTTATTTCTTACACTAAAAGAAAAAACAAGCACACTCCTGTTTTGACTGAATCTGACTCCTAACACCAGCAAAAGTGTCTAATTTCTCCATACTGCATCTCATCCAGTACTATCCAGCCAGAGTTTATTCTTAGTATTATAACATTTTTTGAACATAATCAGAAATCATTCAAGCTATAACAGGCATTTTAAAATCCTTCTGTATCATTTCTAGCTGAAACACTAGAAACTTACTACACAAAATCCAGAAACTATAAAGAGCACAGACAGGGTGTCTGGCAATTTTGTTGAATCTGTAAATATTCAGTGATATTTAGAGGTATCTGATATTCTCTCTCTGAAAGTATAAAAATCTGCCAAGAAAGTAACAGAAAGCAGAACCTTCTAATAACGTGAAACCAAAAAGAGTGGTAATGTTTAGTTTGGGTCTCAGTTAATACAGTGGATAACAAATGGTGGGGAGGAAAGCCCTAGTTAATCTGATAGCATCAGATATCCAGTGACAAACAGCTTACATCTGTAACTCTTTCTGGTTCTTCCATTCAAGCATTTAACCAAATTCTTACACAAGGCTCTTATACAAAGCTCAATATTTCTAAAAATCAGGTGCACGTTAAAATTACTAAGATCCATGTCATTTGTTCTCTACCCTCTCTAAAACAATTTTGACTCGCCAGTGGACTACATTTCAGCACAGAACACATTATGGTGTTATTTGTTAGGAAAAGATACCCAAAATATATCACAAATTTCATTGGCCACACATAGCATAGAAACTCCTGCACTAGAAAACAAAGGTCCAGCTAACACAGGAATCAGAAGTGATGTCTAAGGAAAAAGAAAAAAACAAAGTAGTACTATGGAGTTATCCTTCCTTGAATATCCCCTCAGCTTCTGCAAAGACTGGCTGTAAACCTTAGGAGCCATTGTCATCCTCCTTCACCCATTCTATCCCTGACCTTCCATCCTCAAAAATAGAATATTAATTCCATTTTACTAATTCCCTTGTATCAGATAAGTTTACTTGAGGCAAAACTGATGCTGTAGATTTTTCAGGCAGCTTTTATCCTCACACAGGATCATGCTGAAAATACGAGACCAATGAAATATATAACTGGAAAACAGTGACCACTGAATTTCAACCCTCTGCAATTGCAGGCATCATTATCCTATTTCTGTTCATAAACTCCACCTTAAAACCATGTAGTTTGCTACCATTCCTCAGGACAGACCAGGAAGGGCAGCTCTAGTGTGTTTTCGGTAGGTTGTGTTGCTAAGGAAAGACACTGAAGCACTCCCTGCTAAACCACATTTCTAAACTTAGGTATGCTACATCACATGTTTGAGTTACGAGGTGGAACCAAAACCCAGTCTGCCTCCCAACTAAATTAACGATTATCCTTATCTTTAATTATCTGTCTTACTACTTTGACTCCATGTGTTAGCAACAAAAGACACTTGAGAGGAAAAACAAATCTTCATCAAATGACAGAAGATAACGTTCAACACATAAAAATCCCACCAAAATCCCCACCCAGCAATATCACTTGTTTTTTAAGTAGAAATGGTATTTTCATTCTATTTTGAAAATGTTTAACAAGCATGTTCTCAATCTGCACCTACAGCTTGTAATTCCAAATCATGGATCTGTTTCAATGGCCTTTCAGCTGGAATATCTGTCCCATGACTGAGCTTAACACCTCTTATCCAAGAAGCTATTTTAGAAAAAGCAGAGTAAGTGTACTTAAATCAGACCTGCAGAAGGAAAGACTACCACTAGAACCGCATCCTCCGAGAAAAACATGAGGGCTTATGCTACTGGATTGACACATATGGCATCTGGACAGTACAGCATCCAGCAAGCTTCAAATCTCCTGCAAAACTTTCCGTCAGTCACACAGTCACCAACAGAAAAATATTGTGTGAAGGTCAGAAGCCATAGGTTTTCATATATAAATGCAAAGTTTTTAGTGGGTTGGTTTTTTGGCTTTTTTAATTCTGAAGTTAGCAAAGTGGGTAAAATCCTGATCCAGTCAAGTCAGCTGCCAAACACCTATGAATTCAATAGGCTCAGAGGAAGAATCCTTCAGCAGGTGGACACAACATTCACAATTGTGCCCTGGTGTGCGGAGACAGCGCCTAAGACAAATACAACATTAAAAATAGATTGACAGCCCAGCACTGAGACTTAAAATTGACACTGAAGAACTCAACTTTCACACTTAGAGAAGTTGCTGTTCTAGACTACTCACAGAACAAGTAGGAGGACAAAGTGTGCTTGCAATGTCTCTCTACAAGTGTACAATAATTTTCACCAGAAAGTGAGCTCAGTGCCAAAATCCACCATTCACAGCACTACATGATTTATCATCATCCACAAACAGATGAATATCGTCTGGCAGGCACCTCGGAGTTTGCAACATAATAAAGTCCACTTAACAAAAAGGAAGATGAAGCCCCTCAAGTGGAAATGAAGCAAATAGGTACCAAAGGGCATGTAGGACCTTTTCTCCAACACACAAATACATGTTGCAATATTTTAGTTAAAACACACCTAGATATTTGACAGTCCTGTTTATCCTTTGATGTGTGTACACAGCAACGTTTGTTCAGTCACTTGTCCATCCATGCAAGTCTTTACAAATTAACAAAGCCAAGGGAAAAATAAAAATATAAGTAGGAAATGCTGTAAGTAGGAAATCTGGAGTTCAAAACTTTTTTGTTTGTTTGTGAAACTAGTAACCAGGTTCCAAGAAGGTGATGTCTTTTACAAGATCAGTACAAAAATACAAATGACTAAGCAGAAATAAAAAGCCCAGTTGTCAGCTTGCAATGCTCCACTTCATCCTACCAAAATTCCTGCAGGCCCTGGTTCCAGGAAACATCCCCTGAGATCCCAGCTTCCTGCAGACACGGACACTTTCTCTCACAGTGACTGCAAACAGTCACTGATACCGTCTTTCAAAACAGTCATCTTACAATGCTCTGCATCAAAACATTCTCCAGCCTTTGTTAAGGAGTTTTTNTGGAAACTAAAGAATCTGCCTGCCCCTGATGTTTAGGAACTTTAAAGTTTGGGAATGCATGTTTTAAATAATACTCCATTAATTTCTCTGCTTTTAATGCAAACACTCTAAAAATAAGCAAATTAAATAAGTTAAGAGTTCCTATATTCCTTGAAATAATATATGTAGTTTTTACATAAGCAGTTACAAAACCAGCCCTTCAGCGGAAAGTAAACTGTAGAAAACCCACCATCTCGACTACATAGCAAAGATTTTCAATAATACCATCAATTTATTTCCAGGTAGCATGCCCAATCGAGTGCGTGTAGCTGCTGACCTGAACCACAAAAAAATTGTTTCTATGCACACAACCATTACTTATGTTCAGCAAGTGCGTGCATGAAGATGTTTACCCTCCACTGAAATTAGGCCTTGTATTAAATGCAGTTGCTGCCCTTCAAACAAATAATGGGTAGCAAGTAGTCAAGTGATTAAGACTCAAGATTTTCCTGGATGCGAAGGAGGAATGTTCCAGCGTTAGACTGCTGGGATTGTTTGGTGTTTGAAAGACAGGATGAAGAGGCAGCAAGAGTGAAGAAGAGCTGGATACAATTTTCCTTATATAAATGCAGCACAGAGCTGCCACCTCTTCTATCATGTTACTGATTATCATCAACGTTGATGCCAAAGCACTCAGGGATCTCCTGAATATTCTTCACACTAAACTCAACCATTACAAACTGTCTATATTCATCCACTTCCCAATGTAGCAGTAAAAATTGCCATCATAAATCAATACTACATTAATTAATGACATCAGTACTAAGTCACTTTATAAACAAACTGCCTACAATTGAATCATAACATTAAGCACACAATTCTTTAAAGAATGAGTTGCTTATAAACCAATGCTTAAGCTCACCATTTCTGCATTTTAATCCACCTACTGTCACAGTGGATACTTGCATAGTGTATAGCTGGAGCAGAGATAATTAGATCCTGGGTGCAGTTTACAACAACAGAAAGACTTTTCTTACATCTCAGCAACGCTTTTTACCTATACATGGCTTCACAGCAATTTCAAAGGTTTACATTTTAAAGATTCGAATGTTGCTGAACAATGAGCAACTACAATTGCTGAATTATTCTCTGATTTTCACAATTTTATCTTTTACAAATCCAAGAACAATCTAGTCACTCTACAACTGCTGTATCATTAATAGAGAGAAATAAGGACCACTGGAGAGTCATCTGGCACCTTGAAACATTTCTCCTATGAACAGATAGAGTCCTCTGGAGATGCCCATATTGCTCATAAAGAAAATCTCAAGTGAATTAGGACTTGTATGTCTGAATTTAGGTTCAGCACATTCCAGCTCTAAGTGGAAACCAAACACCTTGTGCCTAGAAACAACCTGAATATTTGAAACCTTTATTTGATTGCTCTTAAGCAGAACCTTCCTTAGCCTGCACTTCTCTTGAAGGAGAGCTTAATGTTTGTGCACATGCAGGGAGTAACACATGCAGTCAAGTATCACTATTAGCTCCTAAACTCTCAGCAGAGTTTACAGCAGATGCTGCTGCACAGTGCTAATAATTTCTCTTAGAAGTTCTACAACAGAATATTTACTACATGTATTAATTAAAATCTAACAGCTGTGGCCCACATTATTCCCTGCTAAATTTAGGCACGTAAAAAGTAGCAGTGAAGTCGTGACCTCATTACTCGAGGTTCTTATTATACAGAGAAAAGGGACCTCCTGCAAAAAATTCAGCTCATCCCTTCCCACTAACTAAAGACAGATGGCAGAAAGAGACATCTCAGAAATGAGGTGCCCAAGTTCAAGAGGATGAATCTGCATTGCAGTTTGCTACAGCAAACTTCACTGAGTGTGCTAATTGGCAATAGATTATTTTTTTATGGCTTTTCCTGTTGATTGTGTTGTTTTAGGCCTGAATCCCAGCCCAGTACAGCTAACAGATATTTTCAGCAGTCTACAATCTGTACACAGCTCTTAATCACATGTAATAGCTTTCTTGTAAAAGACATAACTTGAGTTTAGAAGAATGCAGTGATGACAGTTAAAATGAAACCANTTCAGAGATCTGCATAAATAGCAATTAATTTGCAACTATATCATTCCAGCAGAAAAGAGTATTTTCAAGAACTTGATAAAGGCTTTTCCACGTACAAGTAGCCTCTGAGGAAAAAAAAAAAGCAGGGATTTTATTTCTTTTCAGTATCAAAGGGATGTTAAAATCAAGTCCATGATTCTTCCTGCCATGTATGATTCACTGCATGTGATACAGTCCTGACTTAGGATATTAAGTAGTCAGCAAGCTTAACGTTCACCTATAACACTCTTTTCCAAAAAAACTTAAATAAATGGAAGACTTGTAAACTAAATAGTTGAAGATCTACGTGCCTCTGGAAATGTCTGCAATTAAAAGCAACTTGTAAACTATGTCGGAAAAAATTAAAACAGCCTTTTGGGTATGTATTTCAGCGTCTCAATCTCAGTGTTGTCGCTTACCCTCAGGAGCTCATATAGTTACTTTCTGTTAAAATAGTAACATCTCAAATCCCACCTCACTGACTAATCTGAGCTGTTCCAAATAGAGGTTTTTAGCTTTTTACTTAGTGGGAGATCACAATGTAACAGCTTTACTTATACATTGCCTTCTTCGCTAGAGTATGACAGACAGGAATGTTATTTCCATGCGCCTGGCAATGCAAACAATCACAGCAGCAGAAAACGGAGCTGGAATGCATCACTTTGCTGGAAGAAGAAACTAGAACAAATGGAAGCCCACAAAACGACCAGAGTTGACAAAAAAAAACCCCAAAAAACAAACCAACAACAAAAAACCACTTCCCCAAGCACTGCAAGTCTCAAGCAAGAAAGCAAATGACCTTGTAAATTCCTATACCTACACCTAAACTAGAAGCTTAGGTGTTGCATGGGAATCAAGAATCATAACTTTACAGTAGAGGAAATTCCAAAGTGATACGTCAGAGCTTAAAGCCCATTAATTTTAGGAACACTGATGAACTAATCTCCTCTCTTTGGCAAGAGAATACATTTCTACTGCTGCTCAATAAATTGAAGCTTAAAGGATATTCTACAGTTTTTTCAGCTCACACTCAGAGGACACAGATGTAAATAAGTGTTATTACAGTCAAGGATAAATGCTTTAAAGCAACTGTAAGTAAAAACTACAATCACTTGTACAATCACTTCCATCCTTTTACCAGTTTCACTTCAAGCACAAATGTCTCCACTCCTTACTCTAAAAATAAGTTTTACAAAATACCTGCCAAATATTCTACATCTCAAATACCAAACTCACTTGAAGTGAAGATGAAGGTTTGGATGTCTTCAGCCAGAACCAACACAGACTGTCCTGCTGCATCCCACAGAGTTTTTCCTATTGCCCATCCCCCATGTAAACATTTTAACATCTTAAAAAATTGTCAGTTAGGCCTTAACGGTCCTGCCTACACTTAACCCCAAACAAGAACTGCCAACTACAAATGCCTACCGCTCCTGCATAACATCCAGATCAACATTGTGCAAACTCCCCAAACCCAACAGAGGCTTAAGCACTAGCAAAGACAAAGGTATATACACTTGTACTTCCACTGACAGTGTTGTCAGAAGTACGGTGTTACTAGTGCAACAGACTTTCTTCCCAGCTGTGCCAGAAAACCAAAAAAAAAAAATCAGTGTAAAGGAAGCAGGTACACAATAACAACATAGGTGTGTTGGAACTTAACCCTGGATTACTGTTTTAAAAGAATGCTTTTGCAGTTCCTAATTTCTTATATAGCAAAATTAGAGCTTGTATTCTTATAGGAGAAATTGATTTTTTTAGAAATTATTTCCAAATCAAACCTATTTTCAGGCTGTCACTATAGCTCTGTGTGTAACGGGTTACTCTAATGCATTAAAAAGTAACAAAAGCCCCGAACTTCATTGGGGTTTTTTAGGTAAATGAAAGTAACAAAGTGAACAGATTGGTAACATGTTTGTTATTCGCTTTAGGGAATGAAAGATAGGACACATACAGGAAAGAAATTTAAGACCATAATTGCAAAACTATCAAAACACAAAAGAACTGCAAAAAAACAATTGTTAACAAATACGTTTCCGGTTATCGTACATTTATGTTAAGACCTGAAAACAACATAAACATATCTTGCATGCAACTTTATTTAAAAAGCTTTATACGTAGACAAATTTAGTAGAAAATTAATTCTCATTAAAAAGACTTACATGAACTAGACAGAAATAAGAAAGATGTGTTTTTCAAAGGAATGTGGACAGTGTAGGCACATTCACATCAACACACTACTCACACCTAACACACTCCAAACAGAAAAGCTCAAATATTTTCCCTAAAATATAAACCAAAATAAAGACTACCATGAACAGAGAACAAGAAACAACTGCAATTTAAACTATTATATTAATCACTGCTGAATATTCTTATAACACATACAAGTCAAGTGACTGAACACTGGGGTTTTTTGTTCCCCCCCCATGAAACACTCTCTTATCATTTCCTGGCTGCTATTTGACATTTAACTGGCAGAGGGTGGGCGGATGGAAAAGCATTCTTTTTCTAGTTCAAGTATTTTAGGAGAAAGTCATTCAGTGAGGAACACAGTATTTCAAAATATAAATTTAGTCTGCATCATAAAATTGATTACTAGACTAAGACAACTTCCCAGCCACACATACAAGAGAATTTGGCATTGTAGTTCAACAATTAACAACAATCAACAGACTGGGGGACGAGGGAAGAGACTTGCCTCAACACGAATTACAATTTTTCAAAATTCTGAAGCAGCAAGCTTACTGTGCTAGGAAATATTAACAAATTAAGAAGAGACATTTCCTTATTTGAAGTACCATACATTCATTACATTAATAGTCTGTTGAAACATGCACACAGATCCAACTTCCTTAATAATGCTTAAATATAAAGCAAAATTATGAGCTTCCTGAGTTGGTAAGTTCCACTTGAATTCCCCCACACCATGTTTTCCTCCACACAATCCTTTTTATTCCCTTTTTTTTTCATTTTTTCCCCTCAGTAAGCTACTTTGAAAATGAACACTCACAAACTTTAAGAGCACGGGCACGGTTCATAACACCGCACAACTAATCCAAATTGGAACAATTAAGTTGTTATAGCTACCTTCATGCTTCAACGTATCTCGTGGTCACTTTGAAAAATGAAACAGGAAGACACGGTGTTTTTAGAGATTTGCCCTCTTTCTTCCTACCTTCCTTTTAAGGTAGGCAGTGACAGAATACAAAACAATGGATTATCAATACATTTAATTTTGCATTTAGTGTTACATCTTTCAAAATCTTCCCAAAGGAAACTATTTCAGCCTGTTTGGACAACTCACATGAGCCAGAATCTGACCGAAGGAATGAAAACAAAGGTTATGAATAAAGCAGTGCTAAAGTTTGTACTAGACTCTCTCAATTAAAGCCTTCATTAAAACGTATGCAAAAAGGTACGCAATTTACATGTTGTTATAAATCTCTTAGGTGAAAGTGCTTGCACTTGAACTAATGTAAACTTGACCCATGCTGCTATACGATAAGGACAGTCAAATGACAATGTAATGCTTGTCTGTCATATGACAGTTATTTTCAGCCAAGTAAAACTAGTTTCGTATTTCTAGTAACAACCTCATGGTACATAATTCTCGACCACTTCATCTGAAAACCGTTAGCCTATTGCAAATTTTCACCTCCTAAGGAGAATTTTGTAGCCGCATCAGGGTGTAGCAGACAAAACTTTGTGCAATGACTCACATGGCAACGTTCATCTTCCAAAGGTTATTTATATACCAGAAGTTCCATTTGAAAATTTGTATGTTTTAGCAATTTGCTGCACAGAATTTTCATACTAGCTACTTAGCTGACAGGCTTCTGAATGACATAAAAACTCTCACTACTTCTTACAAAACACCTCTCTAAAGATAGAAATCAATTTTAATTCTATTCTAGTACACTTAATAGTTAAGCAAATACTGGTATTTTATGCAGAAAGTGTTTCTTAGTGTTTGTAAGCCACAACTGCAGACTGAAAGCTAACTTAGGTGACAGCTTAAAACAGAAATGATAGAATAATTCAGGTTGGAAGGGACTTCTGGAGCACGCACTAGGAACAGAGCCAACTTTTAAGTTGGATCAAAGTACTAAGAGCTTACATGTGATGATTAAGTACATTAACAGGTCCGTTAAAATGTTATAAAAAAAAAAAAAACTTGAATGTGCAACAAATCCAAATTTTGCTTTCCCACAAAAGACACTACAGCTGTGTTATTTGTCACTTCTTTCTAAGAAGGTCCTCTTCGTGCTGGTCATCGTTCTATTTCACTGGAAACCTGACCAGAGGCTTCCATAACCTCCTTTCTGCAGGCACTCGAACTTTTGTGGTTGCACAGTAAACTGACTCAAGGAACTGATCCAGCCAAACACTAAACCTGGCAAAAAGCTTAGAATTAGGCAGCCAAGTAAATTCTAATGCTGGCACCAAAGGCAGTGGGAAAATGCAACTGGATGCAGAAAAACCTTTTTGTCAAGGCTACACATTTACTTTGTTTTGAAACTGCAGAATCATTCTCTTTAACTATTAAAGTCCCTGCAATACGCGTATTTGAATGCAGAGAAAAGGCTACAGAGCCTACAAATAAAACTTAGGGAGCCTGTTTATGCCTATTCTCATAAATAAGGAACTGTTAGTAGGAAGGAGCTTTAAAATTCTTGCTGCTCCTCTAAGTTTTAACAATATCACAGGAAGCACATAGAGAGAACAAAACAAAAGGCTGCACCATTTAAACAGCAAAGAAAAGAACTCCATCAGTCTAAGAGAGAGTGGTACATGAAACTTGGTAAAAGTTATTTGGGACGGAGATGAGATTACTCTGCAAGAAGGCTGAGAAGCACCTCTCTTCCTCCACCTCTCATGCACCATATCAATGGGATCCAAGAGGACATGCCTCACCGCTCCTCACCGGAATCCTGAGATAAAGATGGAGACTCAAGAGAAATACAGGACTATGTTAAGGAACAAAGGATCAAACCAAAGTATCTTGAAGAGCTGAGGTAAATGGAATGGACTCAGCAAGGCCAGCCTACCTGTTGAACGCATGCCCTCCAGAGTCAGGATTCTTGAACCTCACTTTTGTAATAGAGCTTCCTTATAAAAGAAGTTTAATCAGGACTAATTGTAGTCAATGGAGAAGAAATCTGCTGTTGCTGTCAGTTACTCCATTAGCTGATGTGGCAAGTTCGTACAATCTCACTTTCCAGGCCTGACAGCATTTTGTGACTTACTCTTTGATTACTAGCTAAGAAAAGCCGTAAGATTTATATTGAAAACGTAATAAAAGGAGCAATGCCTGTGAAACCAAAACACAGAGAAGGGGGCAAGTGCCAGAGAAAGCAAATTTAGGTTGTCTCTTTCTTTTCAAAAAATACACATGCATCTTTGATTACACTGTCATCTTTCCCTGCTTGCCCCAACAAAACTAGTCTCATCCAGTTAGAAGCCAAGGCTTCCTCAAAAAAAAAAAAAAAAAAAAGGAATTAATCACCATCCAGATCCTCTCTTTCTTTTACTGGAGAATGAGAAAAGCATTTAGTATACTAGAAATTGGATTGAAGAAGGGTCCTGGGTCAGTTCATGCCATCTTGGACAACTACAAACTCTGGTAACAGCCTTCCATCACTTCACACATTTAGCACATTCTTGACTTGATTCTTCCCCCTTATTCCCCATCCAACATTTTCTTTCTAATCTTTACAGAGCTCTCTCCTCATTCAACTGAAACAAAGCTTACCCACAAATATCAAAGTGCCATAGGATGGGTTGAAGGAGGATGGTGCCAGACTCTTGTCAGTGGTTCCCAGTGACAGGATGAGGGGCAATGGGCACAAGCTGGAACATGGAAAGTTCCATTCAAATATGAGAAAAAACTTCTCTCCAGTGAGGGTGACAGAGCACTGGCACAGGCTGCCTGGGGAGGTTGTGGAGTCCCCTTCTCTGAAGATTTTCAAGACCCATCTGGATGTACCCAGTCCTGAGTGATGTGCTCTGGGCAATCCTGCTTTAGCAGGGGAGTTGGACTAGATGATCTCTAGAGGTCACTTCCAACCCTGTCTATTCCATTATATGATCCATAAGTTATACAAAACATAAAATGTCAGACCTCCCTAAATAGTCCAGTTTCATAATTTATTTAATTAAAACACTCATTTAAAATAAAAACACTCTCTCATCTTATCAAAGTACTGTTTTCCCATTGTTCCTATACACATTAATTTCTGTGTTGAATAATCCACCTCTGTGTATTTCCCTTTATATTCATTAAGTGTTCACAAACACCACCCAAAGATAAGGATTTAATTTGCATCATTGAAGTGTTGTGGTATTTCCTGTGAATAGGCAAAAGCAGCTCCACATATACTATGTTTGAAGTTCTGCTGGCTTGTCAGGCTTGCTACATAAAACTTAGAAGCTGGCCCCTGATAAGCTACAGAAAAACTCCAAAGCTGCTGGTAGGGTGTCTGTTCTAAACTTCCTTAGGAAAAGGTAGTATCAAGTTTAGTTTATATTATTCAACAATACGGAAAAACAAAAAGTAAGATGACACTTTACAGGTCAAAACCCCACTGTATCTAAACTGCCAGTGTCTCATACAAAATCTCTTATTTCTGTAATGCTTATCAAAGAATCATACTCTTTTATTGATTCCCTTGTATCTACATCTTGAAACACACTAAATCAATGGCATAGGTTAATTTGTAATCATGAACTGTTGCTTCTAAAACGTTCTGACAAACGAGTTTCAGCCACTACAGAGGGTAATTAAAAATTAGCATTATTTTAAAACTTCCTATTTTAATATAAGTTTTAAAAACAGATCCCACAAACCCACACCTCAGATTCAGTACAAGCATATGGTCAACACAAAACTGTTTCAAAGCTCAAAAGAAGTTATGCTAAAGGCAACTTCAGCAACTGAAGAATCTTTTCAGTGCTATAATTGGTGATGATTTGATAAATGGGAGATAAACTGCAATAAAAAACAAATTATTTAAGTCAAAGATTCTTATCTTACCAGAAATTAAGTGCTGCCTCTTTTTTTCTTTTTTTTAATTTAAAAAAACAAGAACAGGACACCAAAGAATTTTGTTGAATCCTTAAGATTTCCAGAACAGGCTCTAACTACTAACTAACTGCAATGAAAATGTTTTGACAATAACCCTGATTTCTCTTCCCATTTTCCAGTAGGCTCTCATGTAAAAAAAAAAAAAAAAAGGTCTTAGGATGCATGTCCAACCACACTCTGTGATGTGCCTCTGGTAGAAGAGAAAGAAAAGGTCAAATGCTACTCTAGATTTCTTTTTCCTTCCACAAAACCTCAGTCTTTACTGATAGGATCTTTAGGACTCTCACATTTTCAAATACGGCTAAAGCTGAGCCAGCCATATATGTAAAACTATTTAGGCGTGCAAACAACACTAGCATGCTAAAATGCAAACTAAAAACAAACAAACAAACAAAAAAACCCCAAACCAACCAACCAGACAACAGTAACCCAAACTAGTACACGTGTTAACACATCTTAGTAATTCAGAGAAAGAGCACATTTAAAGAACACATTAGCAGTAGTCCCAAAAATTAGCAATAACTGTTATATGAAAAAAAGAATGCGTTATACATACATATTTAGAAAGCCTGTTGCATATAAAACCAGTTCAAGAAGCATACTAATACTGTAAGGTTAATATTTTTCTTTAGTAGTTTGGTATCATGTTCATAAACTTCAGTTCATCACATGGCTTTCTACCATAAATATTCTGGAAAAGGAACTTTACGTATGAATCACATGACACCACGTTACTACATGAGAGAATGTGTTATGTGACAGACATCATCTCAGCATAGTTTTAACGCAGTAAACTTGAAGACTTTGAGACACAGGAAGATATTATCAATTGTCCAACTAAATGCCTTTTTTTCTCCGCTTCTCCATTCCTAAAACCATCACTTGTGTGTCCTTTAACTATGGGATATTCTTAGAAAGTCACCCAGGTTACCTTCTTGACTACAAGAAGTAACACTGAACCAAATGAAACTTCTTTAAAAAAAATAATTAAAAAAAAAAAAAAACAATCAAAAAGAAGAAAGTTTTGCTAGAAAATAATCAAGCAGAAAAAGAACATGGACATCAGTTGTTAAGAACACACAATTTATTATTCTATTCTTACTCACAGCCCTTCACACTTCCCAGATGCAGGCTGGCAGCCTGGAGTACATGGCCATCTGAAGTACTAACCATATAAACTGATTAGATTCAGCTTAGCATTAAGTAGCCGTACATGGGAGTAATTTTTCTTATAAACCACACGTCGGTAAATTAAATCTAACATGCTCAATTAACATTTGGAGAAATGATCAGAAGAATGTGTCACTATGCCTTGCAGTCTTCCTTTTCATAGTATGTTGTATAAAACCCCACCTACAATTCCTACAGCTACTGTAACAACAGCACAAGCCAAAGGTATAATTAGAAGAGGAAGAACTTTTTGTTCTATGGCAATTAAAAACACACATTGTATTGCAGAAATCCACTTGTTTATCTGGTTTACTGAGTACATCCTTAGCCATTAACAAGAATTATTTGGAGATTCCTGCCCTGAACAATCAATCTAAGATCCAGTTAGAAAGCTTGATTCTACATCTTTAAGAAATCTTCACATTGGATACATGTATATGTGTAACCACCTCAACTTTCTCTGCAGATGTCACTCAGTACAGGATATGACTCTGCCATTAGGGCTACCTAAACATCTGTCTTCCCCAAACACTGGGTCTGCCTTCCCAACATCAGAAAAACCAAAGGCTTTGTTGCTTTAACCATGTAATTGGAGGATTTGACAAGAAGCTCATTGGAAGGACTCGGGGGGAAGCGGGGAGTAGAGGAGGAAGTACGTATGCATATTCTATTCTAACACATGAGACTAAATGCAAATAATTTCATAGTGATAAAACACAATTGCCTTTTTCAGACGCATGTTCTGAAGTCTGTTTTTACTCAGAATGGTTTCTCATCCCTTAAACACTAGCAGTTCGTTCAACATTCAACACAACATTCAACTAAGAAATATGCAACTGCCATTGAAGTAATGCTTTACTGAATATCACCACTGTGAAAACACTCAAAAAAATGGGTTGATAATAATTTTACCTATTATTGTAGCTATACATCAGCATCTTGTGAAAAGGTTACAGGTTGACATTATCTCCTCCCTACAGGTGTAGCAGTTTAATGGTAATTTATGATACTCACAGTCTGTCAGAATTTCATACAGCTTCCCAAGAGAAAGAAGATCTACCAGATTTCTTTACAATAGGACAGCAAATTTAGTAAAAAAAAGTTTAGCAAAAAAGATGACAACACTGATTTAAGTTCCATTAACCTGAAGTAGATGAGAAAACAAAACCCTAAAAGTGACTCCAAACTACAGCAAAAACTCAAGCAAGCCTGTAGGACCCAAAATGCTACATCAGACTTGTAATTAATATTTTATTATGGCATTACTTTTACTACAATGACGTACAGAATTTCAGTTTCTGTGTAATACATGGTTAGGGATATAAAGAAAACTGTCTAAATCTGTTTTCACTATCAATTATTTAAAAATGCTAAGATTTGTTCCTATTTTGGTCTCCTGCTGATTGCTGACAGACTGCACACAGATACAGCTCCTGGTAACAGGCCAAATTTACAACTAATCTGGGGGAAAAAAAATTCAGCATGGCTTTTTATCTGTACGTTGAAGAAAACAGAAGTCAAAGTTTCACTTTTCCAAAAAGATATCAAACATAATATGTTGTGCTGTTACATGAGTCATATTAAGCAACCAAAACCCCCTACAGTGGCAAAATTAATTAGCTTTTTTGGTTGTTCTGAGAAAGAACAAAGTAAATTTGCTATATCACTTAGATTATGAAATTCCATTACTGTTTTGAAAATAATAGGCAACATGACACCTGGCCTTTAGAAATCAAGAGTCCTGGATTCCTACCTTCTATGTTCAAGTAGTGATATGTAAATTGACATTTTCCTTATATATGTTTGCATCTTAATTAAAATCATTCGAGTACAAAATACATCTAGTGTATAAAAATGTTGCTAAGAAAGGGGAAATGTCAACTTTATTTAAAGACCATTTTGATACCCAATTCTTTTGCATTGTAAATTCCGCTGCCTGGCTTTAAGTTGGAAAAGCACCCAGCTCTGCTCCCTCCCACCCCGTAGGATCAGTGACATCTTCCAAACACACAGCAGAGCGGTAACTACATGTCAGCAAATCTACAAGTACAGATCTTATTCTTTGAAGACAGTAATCGGAGTATTTTTAGCACATACGTATTTCTTTTAAATAATTCAGTGTTGACATTTTAAATAACATAACTCATATTCACATTGAATTAATTCATTTTACATTCACAGTTCAGAATATTCCTATTGTATAACCACCTGCTCATGGAAAAAGTAAAATGTAATTTAGGAAGCTAATAATTAACATTACGAACTCTAGCATGATAGCACAACAGCATCACTTCCAAATTGTAACTGAGCATATTGCCAGCAGAAAAATCTTCTCCTGTAATAACCACTTTCTCAAAAATAAATAACTGAATGCTGTTTTGCTGAATTCTTCCCATGAATCACTAAAGCAGGAATCAATCCCAAGGTGGGGGGGAGGCGGAGAAACCATACCTTGCATACACAGTTAAAGTTCTTTTCCTATCAAGAGCCCAGAAAGATCCCAAATGTCAAATAAATGTTTGGGATGTTATATAATTTTAGTTGAAAAATGGTATATTGTGTCTCAGTTTCAGTGCCAGAAAAGTAAAAAATTTCCTATATTTAAAACACAGCACTGTCCTACTCAAGTAATTTAAAGCTTATTTCCTTGACCAGAAACCAAGGGATCATACGCCAGTTTGGAGCTCATATGGAGACGGATAAACTGGATACCTATCAGAGAGATGTCAGGCTCCATATACCATCCAGTAGCACTTACTTGAAATATGATTGAAATCCATCAATCTCCAAGACAACATACATAAGCAGAAGGAAGGAGAATAGCAGTTTTCCAAGACACATTACAGAACAACAAAAAGACTCATATAAAGCCTAATGACTATGACAGCAGACATTGAAGACCCCTTTTGACTTAAGTGGGCCTTCAGTTCTCAGAAGACTTCTGTTTTCCAGATTGCATTTCATCTGGAAGCTACATTTGTAAGCATGGTATTGCCAGAATATAGCACACATGTCAGCAGAAAAAGAAGAACCAAAACCTTTACAATTTAAGAACATGATTAAAAATTAAAAAGTAACAAAGTAATAATAATGATGATAATAATAATAACAACATCATCAACAACAATAATAAAAACCAACAGCAATTTACAACACCTGCCAACTGCTGTAGCAGAAGGTCACACTTCTGGGGAAACCCTGCATATTGATCAGTTGCTTTCTCATAATACCATAGGATTATGCAGGCATTTCCAGCCAGCACTCATTCCTCTCTATGATTTTTTTGCCTCTGACTTCAGTAAAGAGGCCCCTTTCTAAATCTTTAGTTATTTGGACAACTCCACACAGGAATTAATTGCCACTTTATCACCAGAAACAAATTGTTATTTAAAATAAAATTTACTCACAGCACTAAGCTTGAATATCTACTCCTTAGTTACCAGCTGATAGTTACTATATACAGCCCTCCACAACAAATCCAGAATCAGTTAATTCATTTTAAAAGCATCAAATCAGAACACTTCCATTATATGACTGCATGATCACAGGGGAAAAAAAAAAACCAAAAAACCAGCCACCACCAAACCAACATATTAGCATAAAAGCTATTCACATTATTCAAGACTCACATCTCAGCTTCAAGCAGTAAAGACACCTCATTCTTTCAAACACTGTCCCTGTTTTTAACCATGATCTTCCACTAAACTTGGGTAAAAGATATGAAAAAACCCACGAGTGAAAAAGCCTCCAATTTCACAGCTACACACTATATGTCTGGAACTCCTTCCTTAGTAGAGCTGGGACAGGTCACATCAGGTATGGTGATTTGATCACATGAAAACAGCTTCTTGGCTATTTATGATCACAACATTGCTTGATGCACGGTCACCAGTACCCAGCAGAGATGTGGATGGCTATTACTGAGAAGCAAAGGGTCTTCAACAAAGAAATCACATGGAAAGTCTCAGCAGAAACCCTCGTGACTTCAGGTATGGAGACCAAGTGAGCCACAAGCTCTGCACAGCAGATCACCGGGGCAGAGCAGGATGTAGGGTGGCCTGGATGAGCACTGACGCCGTCGGGTGGCTGGCTGTCAGCCAGATTTAAAAAATCATTAAGCCTCCAAAGTAAAAATTACAAAGAATAAGTATTCAACTTTGAAGCAAAAAAAAAAAAAAA
>VXBJ01004145.1:22432-172752 GCA_013400055.1 Nycticryphes semicollaris
AAAAAAAAAAACCAATCCAAAAATAATGGTAGTTCTAAAGACTTATTATAAAGCTTGAAACTTTCAAACTCCACTTTTGACGAAAGCCTTATAAAACCAACCATGGCGGTGCACAAACACGGTGACCAAAGCCCTTTTACTTTAGTCCTCATGTCACAAGTCTGAAACCAGCCAGAAACACCACCCCATCTGTCTGCCACTCCCCACTAAGTAACGTTTTACCGAAAACCATAAAACCGTCATGACATCAACTTTGCCCGCCTCTAATCACAACTTTTTAAGAAAAGGTTCCTGCCCGAATGGTGAAAGTGTAGACCTCATTACATCCAAGACGTGGGTGTAACTGGCACCTGAGGACGAAATAAACCTAACCCTGAGGTAAAGTTTATTTTTGCGAGGGAAACCCCAGCCGTGACGGGTTCGTTTCGGCCGGGCAGCGCTGCGGGGATGTCACCACACGGCAGCGGCGGCCGGTGCTAACTGGACCAGGTGGCCGCGGCAGGGGCAGGCCACCCCGGTCCCCCCGCCTCCCCCCTGCCTGCTCGCCTCCGGCAACACCGAGTCTCGACAGGGGCTGGCAAACCGGGACAAGTAGCCCAGGGGCGCGGGAGGTGCCGTCCCTTCACCCCCCTCCCTGCCGTCGTGCCGGCTCCCTCGCTCCGGCCTGCAGCCAGCCTCGTCCCCCGCAGCCCGGGGAGGGTGGGCGACAGGCAAGTCCCGGGGAGGTGACGAGCCGCTGGTGCTCCCTCGGAAGAGCCGAAGGGTGTTGGCCACTCACCCAGGCAGGCAGATCGGCGGAGGAGACGCTGAGCCGCACCGCCTCCTCCTCGTCCTCCAGGAAGGCGAGAGCCCGGCCCAGGCGGGAGGTCTTGCCGCCGCGGTGCCGGCGGATCCAGAAGAGGCCGCACAGGGCGATGAGGACCCAGCTGAAGCTCAGTCCCAGGTAGCCCAGCACATACACGGGGAAGATCAGCGCGAAGCTCCTCGCAAACTGCGACACCAAACCCGTCACGTCCACGCTCAGCAGCGGCGGCGGCGGCTCCGGCACCGACTCTCCAGCCGCCGCCTTCTCCGCGGCGGCGGGATCGGCGGCGGACCCCGCGCCGGGGGACTGCTTAGCCGCGACCCCACTCATGCTACCGCGGCGGCAGTTCCTACTGCTGCTGCCGCTCCTCCCGCTGCTCCTCCTCCTCCTCGGGCGCTGGCTGCGAGCGGGCAAGGGGGCAGGGCGGCGGCGGCGCCTCGCATCCTGCGCCCGGCCCCGCACGCCGCGCACCGGCACCAACCGCCGCCCGCTTCCGGGTTCGGGGCGGCGCGGCCCAAACCGCGACCGCCGCCGCTACCGCGGTGGGGAGGGTGGTGTGGCGGGGGACGGGCCGTGCCGTGCCGTGCCCGGGAGGCACCTCCTCCCTGGCCGCCGCGATGTGGGTTTAGCCCGCTGGTCTGCTCGACTCTGTCTTGTTGCCGCCCCGCCGCCGGGCCTCCAGCGCCCCTCTGCTTGGGCCGGTGTGACTCTCTCTCTCTTTCATCCTTTCCCCTCCAGGCCTGGCCTAGGAAGTGTGGGCTCGCCCTGCACGACGGAATCTGGGCCAGAAGGAGACCGTCGCCTCGGACCCACTCGCTCGCCTTCGCCTGGGGGCAGCCGGCCCAACCGCCCGCCCGTAACGGGCACCGGCCATGGCCGCTGGGCCTCGCCGGAGCGAGGGGAGAGCGGTGCGGAACGGGAGCGGGCAGCAGGACCCGCTGGCCAAGGGTTTAGGGACCGCAGAGGTGCAGGAGTGCGCTCTCACGGGCCGCCTGTCCCGCTCCCGTCAGCCACGTACTCGGTTCAGCGGTTCCCAGCCGTTACACCCCTCGGTAACAACCCTCGTGTTTGTCTTTGTTCGTTATTGAAGGATGTTATTTAAGGGCCGATTGATCTGAGGAAGCAGGGGCCGGTCACTCTGCTCCTTAGTGACACTGAGTATGTCCCAAAGCTTTGCTCGCACATTGTCAGGTGACGCTGGCTCCGCCACCGCCTTGTCAATGCACAGCAGTGCCCAGGGTGGCACCCACCATCCTGGGGGACAACATGAGCCTTGATCCGTGGAACCAAACTGATTTTTTACAGACTTGCGTCCTGTGTCCCTTTATCACAGTCACACCTGGTTCCCACAAAATTCTTCCCACCATTCCTTTCTCTTTTCAGGAACTTTAATGTTTCATAAGGGGCAGCTGTTGCTTGTCCTTAAATGTGTTGCTTATCACTTTGCTGGTACACACTTGCTGGTTAAACTCAGCATTTACCAGAAGGCTTTTTTTTTCTTTGGGCTTTAAATAGCCAACCATTCACTTAGTGGGAATGAGGGTCCTTTCTCCTCCCCTCAGCTGCCAGTTTTCACAAAATTTGTCAGACTTTATGAGACTAGTATTTGCAGGTAAGGCCGAGAGAATGAATTTAGCTGATAGGCTGAAAAGTTGTGAAAAGGCAGATAAACGGTCAAATAAGAGAGCTGCACGAGCTTCATTTCCTTAAGAAGTGAAAGCAACTTCATCTCAATTATCCAGAGAAATGGAGAGTCAGAAAGGCAATGGTACAAAAGTAGAAGTTGTTTGCTCAGTGCTGCACAGCTGAATGGGGAAAATAATCCATATCTTGACAATTGAATGTGCTCTTCTCTTGTATCATCTTTCCAAATTCCCTCCAGGCCTGCAACCGGACACGATCCCTCTAAGCAAACCACATTCTGGCCGTAGACTCATGCTGGTCTTCTTTACTCCCTCTTTACCATTGACACCATGTGTGCTCTCTGCCTTTCTGTTTAGGTTAGTCAGGGTGAAAACTGAGAACAAGCAAATAATAGAAAAAAGGAGTAACAAACCCAACAATTCACAACTATATGGTAATGTAGGCTTTGAAATTACTATTTACTTGCTTTGGATCTTTACTTCTAGAGAATTCAAAACACCTACAGGCTGTAACAGCAAGGGGACAGAAGGGCAGCATAAGACCCATAAAAGCTTGTTACCTTAAACTGAGGCTATCAAGTATGACTGTGATCCCTTTGGAGATCAATAATATCAAACTACAGTAAATGTGGGTGAATTCTTGCATTAATTGTATTCCTCTTTTACTTAGTGTGCTTATATAGGCTTTCCTGTGAACTCACTCCTGAGTGTCAGTAACATCTTGTACAAATGGCCATATTTTGTGTGGATTCCCTCCATTATAACCAATACTATTAATATTTTCTCATTTTTTCAAGCCCTTTGTTCTCAGTCTTGGATTCCATTGCTGCATTTTACTCCCTTTCTGGCTTTACAGTATCTGAAGCAGAACACAACTATGCCACAAAGCAAAAAGAAAATTCAAATTGAGGAGAAAAAAAAAGTTGATTGAATTAACATGATGTTTGCCAACTAACACTTTATCATGCTACATCCTATTCTGCTCTCCTTTATATCTCAGTGTGTATTCTGCAAGTGAGCTGAATTAGTAGAGGAGTACCCTGTACAGTCAGTATTAATACACTGGAGAAGCACACCATAAAAAAAGAAAAAAATCTTGCAGTAGCATTTAGGATGACAAATATAATTCTAGGCCCAACAGCCTAGCATTGATCCTATGCACAGTAATTAATTAGTTGATACAGAAGTTTGATTAAGCAGAACTAAATGTGCGTGATACTGGGCCTGTCAAACAGGGAAACATGAAAGATCTGTAGCACTAATTTGATAGCATTTATCTGTGACATCAATAGCAGGTTCTGGTAAAGAGGTTACTGTTGACTTCTTAGAAATTCTGTAGATACCTGCCTTGGCCCTGTGCAGTATTTTGATACAGAACTGGACGGTATGAAATTAGTGTTATTATAGGAAGGAAAAGAGACTTGTTAAAATCAAAATATAAACTCTGCTGCTAGGGGATAAGTTAGGGTTATTTACCCTATTATAAAATTTTTCATAAAATGTTCTGGATAAACACAAGTTATTTGTTTATTCTTTTTGTTGCTGATAAATTGTTTAGTAATTTGCTCAAGATTCTTGGCATTGTTCATTCACGTATTTCCTGATCCTACTTTTTAATACCTCCAATAGCAATCTTCAATGCAACAGGAACTCTTGACCAAGATACTCACTGATGGCACAGAGGTTACTCTGGCTTCTCCTTAAGTATCCTCTAGTGAACTCCATCAGCTACAGAGCTGGTTATATTTATCTTACTTAGATAATATTTATGCTTTTCATGTATTCATTCATTCTTTTTCTTGCAGTATTGCTCTATACCAATTCTTAGCATTTTGTGTTTGTTCCTCCTTTTTATTGGATTCCTTTTTTTGCTTTTTCAAACTCAGTAGCTTCCATTGGAGTCAAAGCAGTGCCATCCTATGTTTATCTTGACCTTGCATCACATCAGTCTGCTGTGATGCTTTTTTGCCAGTATCAGTACTATTCTTCACGATAACTTCCCAAAAGATCTTATTTACACATCTGGATTTTTGAGGATGAGAAAAATTGGCAAAATTCATTCTATATGGCAAAATAGAAAATCTAAGTTTCCCTGACTTCTTTGGATTTCACACACACACACACACACAAAACGTGTTTTGGAAGTAATTTTAAGTGTTGCTTCTTGACCATTTTCAGTGACAGTTAACCTTCCTGAAGAATGACTTTTGATATTATACCTTATTTTACCCAACAGCATTATTGCAGTCTGATGCTTCTATTTACAGGGTTTAAGTATTTTAGAGAAATTTTTATTGTATAGAAATATAAGAATGTTTACTCAGGAGTTTTACTTAAAAATTTTGGAATTATTAATGGAAATATAGTTTACATGAAGTTTCATCCCAGTAAATTCTTGGGATGGGAGTACTCACTACTTCTGTGTTTGATTTTATCCAGCTGTCTCAACCTGCTTCAGATTATCTAGTATATAGCACAAATATTTCCTGCCTGTTTCAAATTATCTAATATATAGCACTAAGAAGAGTGAAAAGACTCTACCATACCTGTTCAGCCTACAGAGCTTCTCTTGTTTGGAACAAAACCAGACATGTGTGATCCTTGGTATCACCCAATCTGGCTTCAGTTTCACTGAATGCATAAATTGTACTCTCATCATAAGATCCTTAAATATCTCTTGTTCCTGAAGAGAGGAATATTTTCCATTAAAATCTGTTTCTTAATAAGTTTTCACAATAATCTCCTTTTTTTTTTATTCCCCCGCTAATGGGATTCTTACAAGTTAAAGTTCAAAACTAAAGGCACAAAGTTTACTTCAGAGATCCACATTTTTGCTGTTTCTACTTGTGAACCCAGGGGACTGACTAACATAAGCAGTTTGAACAATTTGCAAGAGGTGATTTATGTACCTCTGTTGATAGTAATATTTGAGTTTTCTTCTCATTTTTATAAGGCCTCAGCAGAAATTGGTTGAAAAAAAGGGGAAAAACATAGCTACAAAGCCTAGATCCTAACAAGTCTCTTCCTTCATACACCCCACCCCCAATTATTTTCTTTTTTGTTGTTTTTATTGTAAAAAAGGGTTCATCATTTTTATGCATGGTGGAGGTCTGCCATGTTGCCCCTAATTTTTTTGCATAATGCTGTGGTAGACATGAAGAAAAAATGAAATGCAATATTGCTTTGCAGGGTTAGAAGAACAACCAATGACAACAAATAGCTTATTACTACAGAATGTCAAAAGCTGAGTTATTTTACATTCCTGTCTTTCAGATAACAGTGCAGGTAAAGAAGATATGTGTACCAAGCCAGGCAAGAGAAAAGCACGTAGGAACTAAAATTGTATTAATAGAGGCAAACAAACCTTGTTTTAGAACACTTGTCTTTATGAGAAAAGCTTCGGCATCATTTAATTCTCTTGAGTAATACAACCGACATGGCCTTTTATTGCCTGTATTCACGCAATTCTAACACCCATTTTTATAAAAACAGTAAAAATACTGACGTATTAATTTTTTCCACTACATTGGTGAGAAACTGTAGCTTACTTTAATACATGATGGAAACACTTGAATGTGCACAAATTTTAGTTCTGTTGTTCCAAAGGGGTTGCTCCAGCTTGTATACTCACGCAGCAGTTAAACTTCAGTTTGATCCCTGGCTTTAAGGTTTGAAAAGTTCTTTCCAGACCCTCTAGCGGTGCTTTCCCACATCTGTAGTTTTTCTCTGCCATAAAGCTGCTTTACTAGTACACTCTAATAGGGATAAGAAAAAGCTATTGGCAGCCAAAACTGGGGGTTGTTTGTTTGTTTGGTTTTTTTTAATAATGAATACCTATGCATATTCTAAGAGTAGATGGTAGGACCAGAACTCAAAAAAAGCTTTTTCTTCTGTCCAGTCTGTCTATCACTGTCATAGTTGCTAGCTTTAGATATATCTATTTGCTGCATTGTAGTTTAAAACAAAATTCAATTGTGATTGGAAGTAGATTTTGTCCTTCAGCCTCTATATGTAGGATAGCATTTCTGTATGGTATCCTTTACTAAGCAGATGCTCAGTTCCATGCACTCATAACAGTCACCAGTTCAGCTAAAGAGCTCTTTGAGTTAATCCAAAGTGGATTTTGAGGGCATTTTTATGATATAAAATGTTTATAGATTATTATTGATCTGCCAAAAACAACTAAGTAATTCGTAAGAAAGTTTATAAATTGCCCAGGACCAGGTCATAAATAGATCAGTATCCATAGATGCTTATACTTAGTGGATGTAATTTAGCCCTTAAAGGTCATACGTAGTCAATGGTGGTTTGTTGGTGTTGGGTTTTTTTAAAACAAAATATCAAAGGTTGTAGGTTTCTTACCCCCTTCCTAATTGTTTGCTTAATTTGCCTTTGAATTTCTGCTACATGATAAAGGAAAATATTTCATAGTCTGGACAGTGAGCCAACTTTTACAGCATTTTTAATTTATTCTGGAAATATAAATAGGAAGCAACTGCATCAAGGCCTTGTATGTATTTGTCAACTGTATAAAGGGCTATATTTTATCTCTTTGAAGTCAGTGTGACTGACTTGCTGTTGAACTACAAGAAAGTTCCTTGAATGCAAAAATGCCTCTTCCTTTGTTTGTATTTTTTTGCTCAGTAGTCAGTTTTCTACAAACATTGAGTATTAGCAGTAAGTCACGTATTTTTTTTTAACTCCTTAAAAGAAAAAAAAAATTAAGCAACAAACTTACAAGTGCCCAGAGGAATTTTCACCCAGTCTTTTAAATCACACAGCACCTTAATAGGTTGTAAATATTTGCTGTGAAAATAGCACATGCCTTTCCTGCAGGCAATCATCCCTTACGCCGGTTGTTTCACGTGTGTTGGGTAAGCAGCCACTTGCTCTTCACTGTAGATAACGTGGGAATATTATTAACATTTTTATTTCAACAGGTGTTCTTCATACCTTCCTCTACCTAAAACCTGGGCAAATGGCAGATTAAATTAAGCATATTGCTGTTACCCGTAATGTAACATTTTTCCACAATAATCGTGCATGACTTTTCCTAGAAGTGAATGAGCTTCCTTTAGGAGTGGTTCCCTTAGCCTACCAAAGCCCCACAGTGAACAGAAGAGCGACAGTGCTTTGGAGACCCCCGGGTGAGCATCCCATCCCACCTCACAGGATGGAGAGGCCGAGCCCTCTCCGGGCCGACCCTATTTTTTTTTGGAACCCAGCTGGGCACCGGCCCCAGGAGGAAAACCTTCCCGCAGCCACGCAGGGATCACACCGCTGCTTCTCCCTAGAGAAGGGCTGGAGGTGACCAGCCGTCATCCCACAGCAAAGCTACGCCATGAAAGACTGAATCCATTCCCTCACCGCTGGGCGGCTTCTCCCTCTCCCACAATCCCCTGCGGTAGCAGCATCGGCCCGTCCTGGCGGCTGGCTCCGGGGTTCATCCATCGCTCGGCCGATCGGCTGCATCCCCCTCGCTGCCAGTTGCTAGGCAGGCCCGGACGCAGCTGCCGCCGTTTCCTTCCCGCTCGGAGGCGGCTAGTGGTGGCGGTGGGACGCGGCGTCCACTCCCCCCTACCCCGCTATGGAGGGTGACAAGGTGAGGGGCCGCTGGGGAGCGGTCGAGGAGCTGGGCGAGGCTGCCGGCACCGCGCGAGAGGCCACCCTGCCTTAACTCGCCTCGTTCCTTTACCCCGCACCGGGAGAGCAGCCCTGACGGGGGTGGTGGGACACGGCTGCCGCTCGGCCTGTTCTGCTCGGCCTCCCCCTGCTCCCGGCCCTCTGTGCCTTAGGTGCCTTGGCGCCTGCCAGGGTTATAGCCTCACCTGGCCGCCTGTCGCTGCCGCCGCTTGTGTCCACTGGCGTGGAATAAACCGGGGAGTCTGAGGGGGCGAGGGCAGGAAACAGCTCTAGTGTTTCTTCTGGTCCTGAGAACCTCCAGGGCACTCCTGGGACAATTCAAGTTTCCTTGCTTTGTCAGCACGCATCACCCATGTAGCGGTCCTAAGGAAGTCCTTATTCCTGTAGCAGAAGGATGAGGCTGTATCAGCCACCGGCCTTTGTTGAGAAGAGAATGGGCAGTTCGTGAAAATATCCAAAACTGTTACTGTTTCAGATTGTAGACAAAGTATATTTAATAATTAATACTGCTGTGGCTGCTAACTGTTGAGTTTTAGTTCTTTAGGAACCCACATATCTTTTGCATGATAGTGTTAAATTAAAAAAAAAAAAGTTTGTAGAGCTCCAAAATAAAGGAAACAAAACCACATGGATATGCTGACATCAGTTATTGTGTTATTTATTAACCTGAAAAAGAAAATATATCAAATCACTTTTATTACTGTTGTGAATCTGTGTTTTACAGCTAATTAATTTGTGGTCATGCTTAATAGAAAATGGAGTAGGAACTAGAGTGGCAGGGCAGGGTATGTGGAGTAGTATGTTGGCATCACTCTAAAACCTTCTATTCAGATTTCATTTCAGTAGCTGTGGTACATGAATAACCTCTTTGCTATAAAGTGGTGAGTTATTGAGTTGTTATGGAAGGTTAAACTTGCATTGAAAATTTTTCAGGTGCATTGGTGTAAGACTGCCAGAGACCCCAAGGCAGTCCTACTAACAACCACCCTGCATAAGAAAGCCTCCCTTTGCTGTTTCTTTACTATCAAATCTAGTCTATCACTTGTGTTTTTTTACTTACTTGAGGTTTCTCAAATATTTGCAAAAAATAAGTTGCCTTTATATGCAAAAAATAAAGTACATTTCTCTTGCTTAAAGAAAGACTGCACGCATTTCTCTGTTTTCTGTTTGAGTTCTTCACTTAGTTAAAAACTTAATGTTAAGTTCTGAAAACTTCCAGTCTTTCTAGGTTGTGAGTGAAGAAACCCCTCTTGATCTCTCTTGAAGAGTTTATCTAAAGTAGTAAGGTCTCTTGTTCTGCTGTCTTCATAAGACAATATAGTTATTGCATAGTTTAAAGGACAGATTCTTGGATGTTAAAAATTTTCATAGCACTTTTGAATTCAGTAAATCTGTGGCATTTAATGTCAGCTGATGAGCTGCCCATGCTCTCCGGTGGATGAATCAAGCTAAACCACAGTGTGGTTTAAATAACTAATCTTAATCTGGATTTAAGTTAGTATATAAGAACCTCTAAATTAGCAGAGAGGTGAGAAACTTCAATAAATCCATTTATAGTTTGTTGTAAGCGTTTCTTTTTGTGTGTATAGTGATTCCTCTACTTACAGAAGCAGAGTGGTCTCACTCCCTGACCAGGGCTTATTTTGAGGTTAGATTTAGTAGATTCCTTAAGTGATTTACTTCTTGATGCAACTTGATTGCTCAGTCTTTTGCTGTCTTTTCTATTCCAGCGAAGAACCAGAGAAGATACTTGGAAATCAGAAGAACTTCGGAAACACCTTAGGGTAATTTTATTTTATTTCTAATATCTTTGATGCTAAGTTACTTTACAGGAAGGGAATTTATTAACAGTCTAAATACAGAGGCTTGACTCCTTATTTTACTAGCCAACCTGCCTTGTGGACCTGTGAAAGTTCTTTAAGGCTTTTTGGATCACCAGACGCTTTAATATCTGCGTCATGGAATACAGACCACACAGATCTTTAATGTGTAGCTGTTATATTTCTTCCTACAGCTGACTGTGCTGGACTCTGTCTAGTCCAAATGTGTCCAGAGGCTGGCCCACTCAACTATTTCTAGCTACACAGTCCACATAAGATTATTCTACAGGTTTCTTAGTGAGGTAAATGGAACAAATACTATAGTTGTGGTAATCACACAACACACATTGGGGTCTGATGAGCTACTCAAATCCAAGTTACAGCTCTGCTTAATATAATGTAATTGTTAAGTTTCTTACATGTATATTATATATTGCATTTGTTGCCATCATCTATTGTGTTTGTCATGCACTTTTTAACTGGTTAATTACTTTATTCACTGGTAAAATAGGCCTTTAGGGTCCAGTCAGTAGCGCCACTGCTATTCATATTAGTTTTGCACTATATTTTTTAAAAAGCTGTTTTTTCATATGCATCTTTCCTTCTATATCTTGTGCAGTCCTTTGGTAAACTAAAGCATCCTTTTGTTCATCTATTACCCTATTACCTAGCTTTCTATTACCTGGCTCCCTGTTACTTCAGTGCCACTGCTACAGTATAAGTACATTGTATTTTTAGACATTCATTCCATGTGGGCTAAAGCCAACAAATTTGAGTTGAAATGCTTTAATTCCAACCGAAGTGGTGTGGTTGGACTTTCGTTTCTGTGAAACAGATGGATAAAGTTTAGCTCACTTTACTCATTGACTATAATCAAAGCAAATTCTGTTGGTTCCACATTGAGTAAATAGCTGAAATCGTGGGTACAGTCAAATCAGTGGGAGTTGTGCTACTTGCTTCAGGAAGGTTCAAATATAATCTCTTTTGACTTTAGAAAAATACAAGAATAGTTGCATCCTCAAGGGATCTAGGCCAAAAACTTCCTTTCAGAGTCTTTATATGCTGTTTTCTGTTCCGGTAAAAGCTAATCTTCTATTCTAAAGGCAGCTGCAGGATGCCCAGTTATCTATCATTATTTTTCTTATCTGTAATGTATTTTACAAGTTGTCACAGTTTCTATGTACATGAGCTAAGAGCTTTAAGATGCTTAGTTAATTTTTCAATGAGCTCTAAACAGAATGCACGGTTCCACAATAAATTTTCTCTTTTTTACCAAATTCTTTTCCAATACATTGAAAATGCAGCTTATTATTTATTTTACCTATTTATTCTTTTTACCAAAATGCAGACGTTAGCAATTTTACAGAGTAAACCTAGAACTACGTTAGCACTTTAATACAGTTAATACATTTAAATTAATAGTTAGAATGACTGTTTGGTTGTGGGTTTTTATGTGAATATATTATATCTAAACAGATTGCTGAATTATAATAATATAATTTTGATTTATTTTTTTTTTTAATTTCAGACATCACAGCCAGGTAGTCAAAATGAAGACCAAAAGCCCAGAGAAAAGAAACTGCAGAAAGAGAAGTCTCTTTATGACACAGACACTCATAAACATGAACGCAAAGACAGAGGGAAGAGCAAGGAAAGAACAAGAGAGAGAGAGAGATTTAGATCTGGTGAAAGAGACAGGGATAAAATGAGAGAAAGGGGAAAAGAGCACCAGAGAGAAGGAGACCGAGAGAGATACAAAAACAAGCTTCAAGAGTCAAGTTTGGAGAAGGAAAGTTACCAGGTACCAAAAGATAAAGATAGGGAGAGCAATAGGGAGCAGGATAAAAAGCATAAGAGACATGAGATAAAGCAAATAGATACACAAAATAATCTGAAATCATTTGACGGAAGAGATAAAGAATATCACAGAAGAAGAGAAAGCAGCAGGCATCATTTGGGTAAGTTGCTTTGGGTTGCTCTTGTACTTTGAAATATTTGATATTTAGATAGAAATACTCCGAAACCGTACCTCATCTGTGCAGAGAGGACAAAAACAGGCAGGTGTGAGTACCTACTGAAATGTGTATCTTCAAGGAATCTTGTGGTAACCTAGTTTTATTTTGGTGCTTGCAAAAATGTTGGTGCTTTTTTCCATTCCTCTGAAGAGAGGGTGAATGTCACTGGTGTTTTTGGTCACTTGACCTGAAGAGAGTAAGTTCCTTCATGCCTAGACATTCCCTATTGAGTCATCCATTTGAATCCCCAAGTTGCAGGGTGTTTGCAGGTTAGTAGCATGTGTCGTTACTCTTACCGTTACACAAGACAATGAAGAACGGGGGGAATTCATTAGGAAAGAAAAAGGAGACCAGCTTTGGGGAGAGAAATCCACCAGAATATTAATTTATTTTTAGAAAGCTCTCATATTTTAGAAAACTAACGTCAGTAAAATGCTATTTTCTATAGGCAAGAGTTAATTATGTAGAGAGTTTAATATTTTTTTCATTAATTTATACATATATTTTCTAGAGGAGGAGAAAAGAAGCAGCAGAGAGCGAGAAAGAAGACATACAGAGAAGAAGGTAAAGGAAGGGAAAGGAATGAAGTGTTTCATAATAGAATTAGATAAAATTTTACAATAACAAAGATTGGAATCCAGTTCCCAAAAAATCTAAGTGATGCATAGGTAGTAAGGTCCTAACAATTTTACAAAACACACAACAAAATATGTCCTAGCCATTCTATTTTAAGGACATACTTCATTCATTTTTTAAGTAAAATAAAATTTGCATAGCAAGCATTGCTTTATTTTTTGTACAGCTACTTCAAAATTTTCCATCATCTGTTTCTGCCTTTCTTACGAGGATTTTGTTACATGTGCATCCTATTTTATGTTAGACCACCTAGTAAACAAAGAATTAATTTTTGGTGAAGAATGCATAATCCAAAAATTTTCTGTAGCAAAGTATGCAATGTCCCAGAAGTATCAGAATCTCAAGTGATATGATAATTTGAAACTTCACATCATAAGAGAATTTTTTAAAAAATGTCTAGAAGATCCATGTGACAGAAAGAGAAAGGTACTTACAAATTCATCATTACAGTAGTCAAAATTGTGTAGATTTGTGAATATAAAACAGTCTTGGAGACCTTTCTAACTCTTTAACGTTATTTTTCTTTGTCCAGGATAATGACAGTAAAAAGAGCATTGACAAAATTTTAAGCTACAAAGTTGAAGAAGGTGAACGTGTACAAAAGTTACAAAAAGATCAAGAGTTGGATAAAGAGGGGGAGAGAAGACACAGAGAGAAAAAAGGCTATTCTGCTGGGCCAGGAAAAGAGAAGCTCTCAAAAGACAGAAGTCATAAGCGTTATGAAAAGGAAAAGGAAGAAAAACATAAGTCAAAGAGATCTAAAGAGCGGTCTCCCCACAGAGACAGAGAAGGACAACCAGCAGAAACTACTGAGAGAGGAAAAAGTAGAGAAAATGAAAAAATGAAGCGTGATCTAAGGGTTAGTTTCGTTGAGACTTTGAAACATTACCTTATAGTTTACTTTAATTGTCGATATGTTATCATTGATAAGATGAATAATAAAAATACTAGGATCGTAAATCAACATGTTCTGAAATTTGAGGCTAACGTGGTAAATTAACATCGGACAAGGGGCAATGGGTGCAAGCTGGAACATAAGAGGTTCCACTTAAATATAAGGAAAAACTTCCTCACAGTGAGAGTGATGGAACACTAGAACAGGCTGCCCAGAGAGGCTGTGGAGTCTCCTTCTCTGGAGATACTCAAAACCCGCCTGGACATGTTCCTGTGTGACCAGATCTAGGTGTTGGACTAGGTGATCTTTCAAGGTCCCTTCCAATCACTGATATTCTGTGATTCTGTGATCTGCATTTAAGTATTCTAATCCAGAGCTAATTTCTTCCATGAAATTTAAAATAGAAACTTGTTGATGTTAGAAAATTCTTTTATTCATAAAATTCTTTATTGCTATGACTTTTGAAATTTTTACTAATGCTTTGAAGTGGACATGAGATTAGGCTAGAGGTACATTAAAATTTATTGGTTGGCTTTATAGAAAAAAATATGATTTTAATAAAATCTATTTTCCATGCTGTGTGTAAAGGGAGCATGGTTATCTAGCTCATAAGTGGGCACTTTATTATAGATCCCATGTATTTATGGGGTTTTGCCTCTGCTTCTGAAGCCATAGAATATCTTTTGTGTTTCTAATACAGAGCATGTCAAAACTTTGACATTTTTAATTGTTTTTTATAATACAAATACTCATTCTACAAGATGGAGTCAAGACTCATATAGTAATTTGTAGTTCTTAAAATCAGATGAGTGTTATGGAACATAGAACCATTCAGGCTGTCTGGGGTGGTTTTGCTGCTGGCTGAGGTGTGAAGATCTACAATCTTCTCAAAGAAAAGTTCAGAAATATATTTTCTAGTGAAGATACTAGGCGTCTTCTGTGTAGGAGCCCACCACAAGTGATTCCTGTACCTGACTTTCTGCAGCAGAATTCAAGTCTATGAGGAGCTTCCTCAAGGTTTGACTCCCTTGGAAATTTACTCAAGTAGCAGTTACAGAATATACACACTGATGCTCATGCTTCTGCCTCAAGTTATGAGAATGCCTATTAAATACATTTCTGAATGCAGGCAAACCTTCATAATACAGAATTTAAGAATCAAATCTCTCTACTTGGGATTAAAAGCACCCGAGACTGCTCTCCGTCCCTGGGTTCAACTGGTGTGAATTGTTACAGTCCATACTGTTAAAATCTCGTTCTTTGGAACAGGCTGGCCACAGTTTACTGAGGTCAGCCCTTCATCCCTCGGAGTTTTCCAGCCACGCGGAGGGGTTATTTAGGTAAGTGCTCTGGGCTCACAATTGAAGTACTATTCACTGGGCACAGAGCACTTTAAGCCATTGTTACGGAAGTAGGAGTGTGAAGATAGTCTATCAAAAAGACAGATTTTACTCTGGTAAAGCATTGTACAGTTTTGTTAAGCAAAGGAATAGACTCAAGATCCCTTCTTGTTTCCATTCTGAAATGCATTGCAGAAGGGGATGTAGCCAAGCTTCGCTCCTGAGTATTTAATAGTGTTAGTGGAAGTTCACATTGTGGGTACAGCTTATCTTTGATGGGTGTTTATTTTCTTTGCTTACGATATCTGTAAGGAGATTATTCTGATGTTAGTTCATACACAGAACTTTTTACAGACAATGACTCATAAAAAAATAGTATGTGTTATTGAAGTAATTAATTGGTAACCTTTCTTACTGTTCAATATTACTAATATAGGTTCATGTATTGCTATCCCAGCATTTCTGACACACAAATATTGTGACTTCTTTTTCAGAACAGCGAATACAAAAGAGAGGAGAGGATTCAAGAAGAAATGAGCCATCAACGTGCAAGGTAAATTCACAGATTCATGATAAGTATATGCTGTATGGTAGCTACTAAAATTCAGTCACCACCAAAACAATAAGCATGAATTGATCTCAGATATCTGGAATGAATATAATTTTTTTCATAGGCCCTTAGTACAATACTACAGTAAAAACCTGTGGTTTGCATTTGAGAGGATTAATATAAAAAATGTGTGTATTGGTATACCTGTTTGCATTCTTTTTTCTGCCCCGGGATGGTAAGTTATATTCTACAGTCCTTGCAGACTACGGGTATATTAATTTGGGCACTTAATTTGAGAGACAGAAATGCTATATTGTACCACCTGTAAATTCATTATGCGGTCACCTGGACACATGGAAGGTTCATGATGAACTACATAGGACTCTCTTATAGCATTTATTTTAATTTGAATATCTCTGCTTAGTTCCTACTCTGAATGGTCTCTAAAGCATCAGATATATATAACAAATTTACCATTATATGTAAAATGGAAAGGTCCACATCATCCTCAGTAGGATCAGTAAAATTTCAAGATGATATTTATAAGTTTTATTAGTAGCAAATACAAAATCTTACAGAAGTTCTCTATGTAGTCTTGTTCTCTTTGCATTCTTTAATGCTTCAGCCATGTGAAATTCCCATACAACTTTTCTGAAGTATAGCTCTCTGGGTATGTTGTAAGTCAAAATTCTCATTCTTAAACACTAATTTAGCTTTCTAGGTAAACAGAAGACTGGTATGGTGGCTTCTGGGGACACTGACTGAAAAAGTCACTACCACTATTGACCATGTATTACTACCATTTCTTAAGGATGGGACAGATCACTATGACTAAAGTGAATTTTTCAATGTGGAAGTGTATTCCTATACAAAACAAAACAATGAAATATTTTGGAATGCTTCCTAGCAGCATCGCTCATCTGTGTCAAGCAGTGCTGAATATACAGGTTATATTTTCAAGCTGTTGCTGATAGGGTGTTGTGAGGAAGTGATTGATTGCTTGTGCATAGCTGGGAAGATGGAGTTAGCCGTTTCTGGATGGCAAGGAAGGCATTATGGTTTATTGGGATGTCCCAAAACCCTGGTTCAGCCTCAAGTACTGTCCCTGTTGAATCATCCTGATTTGTTATGAGAGGATCAAGCCAAATTTTCATTTATATTGTTGCCTTTTCTTATGTTTGTCAGTCCCAACAGGAGTCTTTGTGAATACCCTCTTACTTGAGAAGTCAGAACATTCTCTTCTTCAAGTCCGATATTTCACTTATAAAATAATCAAATAGGTTGTTAAGGAGCAGAGATGGCTGTTGATTTTCTCCTGCTCTCTGACCTTGATTGTATTGTCCTCATAAATAAAATCCCTGAATGAAAGACCAGGTTTGAATGTCAGTCTATGACTCATAGCTTTAGCGTATGTTGCACCAACCTATCTTGATGTCTAGCTTGCTGCGGGCATTAATACAACTAATAGGTTTTTTCCTCCTTACATTTTCTTCCATTTTGATGCAGTTGTAGGTGTTAAATTTGGACAGGGATTTTGCAGGTTTTAGCTGATTAATCACTTGGCTGTTTGATTATCATTTCATATCATATATTGAGATCTGTAAAAGTATTTGTAGAAATATATCAGTTTGGAGATTTTCAACTGTTTTTTCATTTTCAGGGAAAAAAGCCCTATTTTTTCCAAAACAAACAAAAACAGAAAAGAGAATTAAAACAAAACTAATGTTTTCTTCTGAGTTAACCAATAAAAGTGATGTTCTTTTTTTTCAATAGGACTGTAAGTGAGAAAGGAAAACTCAATGAAAAACAGGAAAGAGACGCAAGACAAGAGGTATAACTATTAACTATTTGGTTTTGGAACTTAGTGTTGCGTTTTTCTTGGGATTAATGACAATTACAATATGTATTTCAATACAATGTCGTTCTAAGATAAGATAAGATTTCTTTATATTGGTCTTCACCTATCTCCTAACCGCTCCTTCTAAATACAGCATTAGAAAATTGATTTATTCTGTATAAATTTGCTAAGCGTTGACAGAACCAAGTTTTCAGCAAGTCTGAAGTGCAAGCTCTAAAGATTTGGGTTTATTTGGAGGGGTCTGTGCCGATACAGTCCAACTTTACCATGACATGTTTTTAATGTGTTGTCATATTTTCGACCACTCATAACCACCCCCCAAAATCTAAATTCTTCTGGGAATGTTGTAGAATTATGGTCCTAATCTAGGAAAAAGTAGTAGTACCTAATGAAGACAACCTTTTCCATAGTCTCGTGTTATGGGCAGCCATATATCTTTCATGTATCTTTCAGCCATGTATCTTTCAAAACCATACTAACTTCTATTACAACCTGGCTATTTTCATGTCAGAAATACTTTTATTTCAAGGACTTTAACTCTTGTCTTCTAATTTCCAAAACGTTTCCATTGTTATTGCTTTAATGCTAGCATTTAGCTCAAGTACTTTTTCAGGGTTTTCTTCCACTAATGAGCTTATAGAAAGCATGTTTATTTATTCTCCAACTTAATTTTGCTGACCTATGCAGGCCAAATTCATCATTCCTCTCATCATTTTAGCAGCTGTCTCTTTGTTTGAATTTGCATTAATTTTTCTTGAATATGGGTGACCAGAGTTAAACACGCTACTGAAGGTGAATTTTCATCAGTGCCTTATGTGATACTGTACATGACATAAATACTTATCTATTCCTGAAAGAAGCAGCTTTCTGATGTATTCTTAGATGTAATCTGCACAGCTCTTACCACTGTGGTCCACAGTCATCCTGGACCAACTAGTATGTTCAAACCATTCTCTTCCTCTCTTGCTCCCAATAGCTGAAGTTCCAGGTAGCAGCTGACATTGATGCTAATCTTTAGGGCCCAGACTCAGCTCACCTTTAAGACTCAGTTGTCTCTGGTGAGAATTTAAATTTCCATTGTAGTTTGTGAAGAGAAATAGACAGTTCAGTCTTTTTATATTTGCTCTCCTTTTCCATTATCTTCTCTGCCTTCATTGGCAATAGGAGGGTGAGATCCCTACTTAAGACCTGACTCAATAGTGATAATTAAATCAAATTCCATGGATTTGCACTTTATGCTTTTGACTTTCTTAATATATTTGTTACTCCAAATGCCACGGTCATCCAGGTATTCCAGCATGACTTCCTAATCCTGCTTTGTATTGATAATATATTCTTCATATATTGTTTAAGGTAGGAATTTAGCTGTGATAGGATGATTCTGTTTTCCCATGAGAATGTAGGAGGTTCTGATGAGGATGGTAAGATTTTGACAACTACTGGCAGGTGTAGTTTTTTAGTGTATAAAAACTACATGCATAAAAGATGCAATGTTATGAACATCTATGTGTTATTAATAAAAATGACAGCTCTGTTGGCATATTCAGAGATGATTATAGTAAAGTAAGAAAGACTATAACCATTTTTATGGGTGTCTTATATGTGTGTCTTTGACTAAGTGGAAAAAGGATCTTTAAAATATTCTGTATGAATTAGTTACTGCTGGGTACCAACAACCTTGCAGGATAAACAAAACAAATTGGGGAAATTTTGGCCAATTTTGGCCAGCTTTGCTCAACTGGACAACCTGACTAATGTGAATTATTCTTGATCTAAAGATTGAGAAGTTACAAAAAGCCACAACCACGAAGTCTGAAGTATTGTAGTACTAGTTCTAGGAGTCTGAGGATTCTGAAATATAAGGTATCCACAGAAGCTGTTTACTGCTGTATAATGTCTTTAATACTTTAATACTTTAATAATTATTAAAGTACTACATTCTGTGAAAACTAAGTGGCTCTATTTCTTCAAGAATTGTGAAAGGATCAAAAGTTTGCCTGCTGTGGCATTTGAGAACCAGCTGCTATCCTTTGGTTGTAAAGATGGAGGCAGGTAATAGGTGTGCTGTTATGCTAGATAATTTTCATAAAACTCACTTATCTTTCCATTTTGAAATCTTGTTGAAATTCCTTACATGTAGATAATTTAGTCTATGACTTTGAAGAGGCAGTTGAAGGAAAAGGTTGATTAAAGACTGGATAGATTGGTATGTGTCGTTTTAAGCTTTATGTTTGTTTGGGGTACACGTTGAGGTAATTAAATAGCATTATTTTAATGAAGTTCAATAAGCTGGAGAAAAGACAATTTATTTGAAGTTATTTCAGGGCTACCATAAATCTTATTCCATATAAATACAGTGGAGAATTCAATGTTAACAAAATTATTAATGCATAAAAATATCTCATTTTCCTGTTGTATCCATATATCTGTTTTCCTGGACTATTTTATTAACAGATCGAGTCCCCCAGTATAATGTAGGTATGGGGATAATTTTGTGTAATCCTCAAAAAGTAGAAGAGTCTCATTTTGTTGTTACACCATCATAAGGACTACTGTATGCTACTGAAATTAGAGGCAACATAGAAGGTTTTATATCACTCAGCAAAAATGCTGGTGGGAAAAACAGTTGGTCTTCCCAAAATTGGGTTGAGTTCTGTTTTGTCTTCCTGTATTATTATTTTAAGTAAATAATTTTAACTCATTAATACACTTATATGTCTAAATTGTATTTGTTGTATGTTTGCTTGAAAATGTAGAAATACTTGAGAAGAACGTTCATCAATATTTGTACTAAGATTTGTCAGATAAAGATTTAATTTTTGTGTAAGATTATTTAACAGTTTTGTTTATTTTTCTCATTAGGAAATGAAAGATACAGACATACATAATTCAGACACAGGAGGTGATAACTTTTCAGTGAATTATGAAGATGATTTTGAAGTAAGTAAAAGCATATGATTGTCCTTTTGAAATAATTCTCAAGTGTCAAACTTACAGGACATGGTTTTTACTTGTTCGTTTTTGGTGACAGTGTCCTTACCTTGGCTAAACAGTTAATAATGAGTAACACAACTGTGAAGTGGAAACTTGCTGCTGTGTGTTTACTTAGTTTTCATCAGGGATTTGGGACCAAGTTTTGCTTTTGAGTTGAAGGCTTCACAAGCTGCTCTTTCAATTAAATATCTTTGAATTTCAATTACTGAAATGATGTTTGTTTCTGAAAAATGCTGCATTTTTTAAATAATGGGAGGGAATAATCAATTTCAGGAAGAAAAAAGAAAAGCCTCATTGTTTCCATTGCAAAAATTATCGTGGAAAAAAGTATTGACACACATTAGTTCCTTCACTAATTTGTTTAATTGACCTCTCTTACTTTTAGCTCTCTCTTGTTTACTTCAAAGTTATTAAGACAGAAGAGCGTGTTGAATGTGCTTTCACTGGTAGCTGGACCAGGCACAACTTTGTGCAGTGAAACTAGAATTTGTCTCCACTGCCATTAGGAGGGTTGTCCATAGTTGAGCTGTTTGCTGTGGTAGCCCTTTGCCATTCAGTGCAGAGAAATGAGCACGTTTAAGACTTAGCATTTGTGTTGGGTGATTATTTTTGCATGAGATGAATTGTCTTAGTTAAGATAATTATGAAAAAACCCCAGAACCAAAAAGGAATCTATTTTGGGCACTGAAAAACAACACTAAAGGAAATTGTCTTCTCTTGATTAAAATTACCACACAGTCAAGAAATGCCATTTTCTTTCTATCAAACAGTTACTTTAAAATGCCTTTCAGTCAGAGGATTTATAGCCACCTGTAAGAGAATTTTATTTTCACTTTGACAGCATTTTATAGTTTCTTAAAAAAGATGCTTAAAATTACATCTATAATCCATGTTTATTAGTTACTGAAAATCCTGTTAATTTTAAAGGATTATGAAGATGATTTTGATGATGATGAAGATAAAAGTGGTGAAGAGAAAGAGGCGGAAGAAAACCTAGGAGAAATTCCGTTTTCCAGAACATCAGAAATTGAAGAAATCCAAAGAGCAATTAGTGCAGAAAATGATAGAATTTATACTTCACTGCCAAAGAAATTAGAAAATGTAAAAAAGGAGCCAGTCATGGGTATGTGACTAGATACCAGTCTTTTTTTATTAAATGTATGAGTAACACGTACAACTTCAGAGTAAACAGGCCACTTCTTCTAAAAGTCTGCCCAGAGGCGGAAATCTGGTCCTCTGGATGATTCACTTAGGTTTGTGGGTAAGCACTGTAACTTGCACACTGCTAAAGAATGATTCAGAGGCATTACTTATCATTTAAAATGTGAAGTATAAAAATTTACAGACTGACATTTAATATGTCTTATTTTGGGTAAGAGAAGGATATGAGAGTCTGGATTTTCAAAACTGGAGGAGTGTAGAACAGTCTGGGGCTTCCGCTGATATTAAATCACCTTTTTCTTTTAAGCAAAGCCACTTAGAAGCCACTGCTCTGAGTGGGAAGGTGAGAGAAATACAGATACTAATTAAATATACAGTCTTGCATCACTTTAAAATGCTTTTTTCCCCTGAAACATGACTGTGGAATTATTATCATGTATTCAGTTGATCTCATGCCTGTGAGTACCAGATCTACTTGTTTAACCAACTACGGCTGTGGTTCCTCTTTGCACTCTCCACTCATGTGAACGTCAGTATAGAATCATTGCACAAAAAAATCTTAAACAGCTTTTTACTCTACTTTGTACAAAGTTAGTGGAGTCACAGGAGAATAGCATAGAGTAGTTTTGGGAAGTTTTCCAGTAGATTTTTGGTTAGGACTTCATTGCAGGTCAGAACCAGTGTACTATAATAAGAATTTCTTCTTGGAGAAGATTTATGTGATTATTATTATTATTTTTCTAATAAACAATATTGAATCGATAAAATAATTCCATTAATGATCTAGATCTAATGAACAGGATGGAATATTTTTAAATTTTGAGTTGCAGCACTTACTAATTCATTGTAAATTACACAGCGGTCTCTTTTTTGATAAAATTTTGATCTTGTTTGGTTAAAATGGTTGTTGATCATTCTGGTAATGATTTTTAGAAGTTGAAAAGCATTTTACAAATATTATCTAAAAAGGCAGTCATCCTCTGAGGAAATGAAATGCCATTGGTCCTGACTGTAAGTTTATATTAAGTTAAATTAGCTACTAACTAGCCAGGAAAGGCAGTAAATTCGACATTAGATGTTGTAGTTGTTCCATAAATTGTGGCTTTTAAAGCAACACGTTTCAGTGTTTTGCTCACTCATCCAAGGGCATCAGTTAAGCTTGAGTTGATGAGTTTCTCGACTAGCTGTAGTGATAAATTGTTATTTAGTGGTGTAGTCTGTGTGAATTTGATCTGCTTTTAAATTGGTCATAGAGCGTTTTACTGTACACAGGGGAACAAAGGACCTGCTAACGGCAGGAGAAAAGAAAAGGCACTTTCTTCTAAAACCAAAATGACAATGGCCAGTCATTTTGAGTTGACTGATAAAGGACCATGATAAGGGAAAAATGCTAGGCCTTTATTGAAGTTAAGCATCTACTGTACTGCTAATTGCGGCAGAGCACTTAGTGTGATGTGCAAAAAAGGTAACATTTAGCTGTGTCGTAATGAGTGTGTTGCTTTTAAGATTTACTGCTTTATGTTCTAATGCTCTATAAAGTGTGAATTATAACACTAATAGTGTTTTATAATATCACAGAAAAACAGTACCCTTCTGTCAGAAACTCTTTCTGTGGAATATTCATGGATTTTCAAATGGCAAACCAACGACAAAGTAGCCGAAGTATGGCTAGTAAGCAGAAGTAAGTATATTTTAAATAATCCACCCAAAATGGCACCACACTATGTGAAATGTATTTTTTTTTATTATATTTGAAATATGTGAAGTTTATATTCTTTAGAATTTGAGAGTCAAATATGATTTTGTAAGCTAACAGTGTTTTGTTCTAAAGTAAATATAATTTAAAGGCTTTGCTACATGCCATTTTATAACAGAAAGTTAAGTATATATCAGTTTGTGTATCATTTTTATTACAGAATGAGATGCCGGGGTTGTCACTACTTTGTATTATTCTTCAGTCACTTAATTGGATATTGACTTATAGTACTAAAGAACAAGCCTTTTAGCTGCTCTCAGGGCTCCGCAGAACTAATTTCTTGAAATAATCAAGACTCTGTATGGTACATACTGTTGCCAAAATAGCATGTTTACATTTGGGGATAACACCAGTTAGTGTAAAAACATGTTATTACTGATCTAAAATTGATCTAGATTTAAGACATCTAAGACAGCTCCATATTATAGAAACGAATTGATGCCTGTTTCGTGTGGAACTTGCCAGGAGCTCCAGGTTTACCTGTATACATCTCCAATTTGTTGTTACATTAATTGGATGCGTAAAGCAAGAATATTAAATTTTGGTAATACTAGATTCCTCTGCTTCTTGGCTGCATGTCAGTCGCTAACCTTTACATAAGGGAGATCTTAACGATCTACGCTGCCTGTTCACCTTCCCTAAGTTTGTATACCCAAATTTTGCATGAGTTCATTGTGTAGGCTTCCTCTCTAGACAGTGGAGGCAGATTAGGAAATTCAGGAAGGCGTCTCTCTGAAGATTTGCTTTCTGAAATATTTCTCAGCCTCTACTAATCATATGCTATGACTGATTATGACTAGGTATATAATTTTGTGTACATGCCAACAATATATATATATATATAGCTTGTGAAGATAACTGGCATTTTCATGGGACAATAAAGGATTTGTGGAATCTAATGCCCTAATAATGCATTGCTGCCAGTGAATAAATGGCCTGTGGCACTTTGGAGTTGTAATTATTAATAAGAGGCTTATTAGTTTATTTTAAGGATTTGTCTATATGCATCATTAAGATTTGTAACTAGGAAGCAACTTTCATATGTTTGAATTAGATCTCAACAATCTGTCCCAACAGTGTTTGTGAAGAGGTGGTGTGTTAGGAAATAGAAGTAAAAATAAAATGTGGGTAAGAAAATGCAATAGATATCAAGTGGCAAAAACGAGATGTGAAAGTTGTCCCTACGGATAAAGTAAAATCCAGCTGAAAACATCACAGAACAAATTCCAGCTTATGTTGCTTTAGTCTTTTCCCTTTTCAAAGAGTATATTACTGAGAAGAAACTGCAACTAGAATATGCATCCGTAAGACTGTTTAGACACGGAATTGCTACAGACCCATAACTGTATCTGTGTTAAATTTATATGAAGTACGATAAAAAATCATGAAAGTGCAAGAGAGGGACAAATTCCTCGTTGTCAAGGAATCTTTACAATAGCAAGAGCATGGAATTAACTTTTAAACATATATCTGTATGTAATCCAAGCAGCTAGCTCTTGAAATATCTTAACAGTTTTATGACATTGAAGTAGATAGATAGTTGTGTGAACTGTGACAGAGATTGACTGTCTTTTCGTTGTCCATGTATCCGTACAAGTGGTAGGAACCACTTTGTAGTTGATGATAATACATAATATCACATAAATGATTTAATATCAAGTAAATGCTTTTTATGTATCAGAGCAAGGTACACAATATATGAAGGCAGACTTGTTTTCATATTAAGAATTAAAATACAGTTTTATTTGTGAGCCAAGATGAAAAAGTTACGAATTTTAGGTAGGCAGAAAGTAAAAGGATTGAGGGAAGCTGAATAAGGCAGTTGAGATATTTTTCTATCATTCCAGCAGAGGAATTTAGAAAGATGGAAAGATTTAGCATTTCAGAGAACAAAGAGATTCAGGTATCTCAAATACTTTACAATTTGATAATCTTAATAAAAGCAAAAAATAAAAGCGAAAAAATATGTTGTCTACCTCAGTCTCGAGTACTCATTTTCATACTATATACATCAATTTTAGTCTGGTAACTGATGGCTTTTGGAGGCCTGCTTTTTGGGGAAGAGGTCAGTATTCATGTTATGAATCAACAATAAATTTATTTAATGTATATATTTAAAATACATTTTAGGATTGCTGTTATTGTTATTCTGTTGTTACCTGGTTCCCTAGTGACGTAGAGAGGTAGAAATTCAGGCAGTCTATTACTAGTGGAGGTCTCTTGAAATACATTTGCCCAAGTCTAACAAAACCAGAACATTATAGATGATCTCTTTAAAGCATGTACACATATAGGTGATGTAAGTTAATAAAATGGATTTAGGAGACTTAGCCACCATCCTAGCTACGGGAAGAAAGAGGCATTCTTCTGTTACCTCACAGAACAGCTTTCGAATACTTAGGCAAGATGATCACATTAGGCTTTGACAGCTTGGGTTTAATAAACTGCATAAAGTTTGCTGTTTCCAATCAGTATTAAATTTTCAAATATGATAATGATCTCAGCATAACATTAAATGAGAACTTATAACAATATTATATGTACTTCTGTTGGTGTATTTTGATCTGTCAATTAATTTTGGCCCAGGTTAAATTCACATAGATCAATGGATTGTTAGATCTGTGGTACTGTACAAAATTAGGTTGTTTTTTCTTTGGAATACCAAATACTTGGTCTTAACCATTTTTGTGTTGCTCTCTTGTAATTAATTCTAAAGAAAACGCAGTTTGGAACTTCTCCCACTAATTGATCTGGACTTCTCAGTTAGTTTTTCCTTATTGGATTTGCCTCCTGTAAATGAGTACGACATGTATATCAGGAATTTTGGTAAAATGAACACTAAACAGGTGGGTAACAAATATGTAGTAATATTTAAATTCTGAAAGCGCTGATTCTTGTTCTGGAAAATAATTTTACTTACAAAAGAACGTTACTAAAGCTAATAGGACAGTAAAGTAATAAATGATTAATTTTCATCTCTAAACCTTAATTACCGTAAAGCAACAATACAAAACTTTTTGCCAGACCGGCCATTTTGTTTCTGTTTTGGAAAGAGGACTCTCGTTCTTTCCCTGTCTTCTAAAGGACTTTCTGTATGTCTGTGGCTCACTGTCCCAAGCATGCTGGGTTTAGTGTTTATGCATCATGTAAGACGTTCCGTACTTTTGCAGTGTGTTTGGCAATCTTGTGTGAAATGTGGGAAAATGTGCGTGCACAAAACAGTGACACGGTGTGGGTATGCTTAGATCTGAATCTACAAACAGAAGAACTTGAGCACATCAGTTTTAAAATGACTGTTCTAAGTTCTGTTCTGTTACGTCCTGTCATTCTTAGGTGCAACACCCGCATATTGATCACTTCATCTTTTTGCTTTAGGCGTACGTTCAGTGTAATGAGGACAATCTTGAGAGAGATGTTCAGACTGAGGAAATTGAGACATTGGAGAAATGGACACAACATCCCGGAGAAAGTGCTCTTGTATGTGGAGGTGAAGAACATTTTAATCTTACTCATGTATAGATGTATGCATGTAATCTTTGTCTTTTGTACCCATTAATTGTTAGGATTTGTAATGTGGGAGGCTGCACTGATAACATAGTGTTACAGTCACTCTGAATCGCCTTGGGGAGGGGGTGGAGAATAAGTGGCAGAAATAGTTTCTTCCTTCTGGATTGCTGTCTGGATTGCTTCTGGAAGATATGATTCCCCAACAGATCTTGTTCTTCAGTACTGTTACTTCTACTGAAAAGAAGTTGATTCCTGTCACTCTCTTCTTGCTTCAAAACTGCATTGTTCTTACAGTTTTCTTAATTGATCCCCTTTTGAAACTTCAAGTTTGAATTTGTTTTTCACTTTTCCATAGGTCCCATAAACAGCCAGGATATGTCAGTGAATGGAGCTCTAACGCCTAAAATTGATTCACAAAGATTAGCAAATTTCCTCCAGTCTGCTTGTCAGGTACAATTATGTACTTAATATCCCTCATGAATTGTGTGCATAAGTATATACAGTATGATAGATCATTTACAGTACTTGTTCTGACTAATTTAAATAAATTACTTAAGTAATACTCATTATCAGTGAGATTCATCTCTCTGCAAAGGAATGGAACCAGAGCTGTGTAAATATTTTGTCTGTAAAGCTGTATTTGCAAAGATATGAAATTAACAAGAGGCTTGATAAAGGTGTATTAAATTAACTCACATACTTTAGAAAGTTACGAATAGCAAAGCTGAAAGATAAGACGACCCTTTTATTTCTATAAATGTAATTATGTTTGAAAGGTGATTGCTGTTTTGCTAGAGGAAGATCAAGTTTCAACACAACCCAGGTGGAAACTAAGATCTCGACAAACCAGTCTGTCTATTAGTGATAGCTGTTTCCAGTTAAATACTAACCAGCCATTCCTCCATGGTAAGGGAACTTTATTCTACACCTTTTAGTATACAGTGTGAACTCTTCTTCCTTATGCAAAATGCTCTTTGTCATGACTGAAGTGCAAGCAGCATATATATATATATATATATACCCAGATACATAGCTGATGTAAAGCCCACTTTTCTTTTAATTGTGCTTATCCTGCTGTAGCTGCAGATTGTTTTCACAGAGGTAACATCAGAGCATCACAGCTGCTGTGAAATCAGAAATATAGCTAGCGATTAGCATGCTATAGGGGTGCCCTGGTTGTAAGTTCTTGCCCCTGCTGTTGGAAGGCCATCCCAAGGGGTATAATTTCATTCAGGGTCTTTACGCTGACAGTAGGGCCAAAGTTGCAAATAAAGCAAGGTTATTGAACAGAGAGAATATAGCCTGGTATATTTGAACTGCAGTTATGTCTTCCCCATATAAACAATGAAAAGAAAAATGAAAAATAAAGCATCTGTAATTATGTTAGGAAGACCAATTTTAATAAATCCATATGTATTCTAACACGAACACATGAGATAAACAGAAAAAGCCTGGCTTATGCTGTTTCCTGTTTGAGACATTAGCTTAATTTTCAGTATATATGCTGACATCAGATCAGATTGGCTTGCTTATGCCCAGAACAATTATTCTATTAATTTCCTGGCTCTCTTCCTTTTTGCTTTCTACTTACTTCTAATTTTTTTGGGTTCCTTCTCTACTCCCTCTGTTTTTCTTGTAGAGCGTCAGAACCAACCCACTGCTAATAGAAATATTCTTCATAATTATGTCTTAGTTCCTTTGGTTGTTGCTATAGCAGCTAAATATGCTCTTTCATCTGCAATGACTTTACTTTTTTATTTATTGTTTTTCCTTCTTGATTTTTTTTTTTAAATGGTTTAGGCCGAAAAATATCCTGCTTATATGTCTCTCAAGTTCAGAGGCAGACACTACTTTCTGTTCATGGATTACCTGAAAAGGCAGGTGATGGTTTACTGAGCAGAAAGAGCATCATATGTGTTTGGAACATCTGGCAGCCCTCCAGTCCTCAGAAAGTTTTAATATGTGACTCAGAGGTATGTTTTAATAACACTGTACATTTTCCCTTTAAATAAAAGGCCTAACTATGTGTATCTTATTTTCTTGTCTTGCTGCAAGATATGCCACCTTGTGACAAACATATTTGAGGCTAGTGAGCACTATTCTCATTCCATTTTGTGCTGCACTACTAGAATGTAGTGTTGGTCATAGTGTTTTTGGGGTTTTTGTTTTTTAATTTTGAATCCTTTTCACGGTTGAAGAGTGAACAGAAGTAAAACAGCTGAATCAGATGTTGTCAGGACTTCTCTCTGCCCATCACTATCATACTGCTGAATCATCCCCTTCAGCTTTGTGGCTGGAGATGCAGATCATACAACAGTTGTCTTGAAAAGGGAAGGTTTACTGGAAGTCTTGTGTCCTACTTCCCTTTTAAATGAATTGTACCACTGCCACAAACACCTGTAGTCTGTCTTTACTGGATTTGCATGCCCAGGAAGAACAAACATATTTCAGGCTTATCAGATCATTGGCCTTTATCATTATATCAACTGTGCATATTTTTACTGCTTAACAGGTGATGTGTTGCTGCTTTAGTCCCAATAAAGCAACATTAGTTTTTGCTGGAACAATAGATGGTTCACTGTTGGTGTGGGATCTTCAAGAAGACTCAAGAATGCACCCTCATATGATGATCAGTGAAACTGACTGGACATTTAGAGTTCCAACATTTTCCACTGGTTAGTGTCTATGCATTCTGATTAGTCATTTTGTGTGCAGCGAAACAGTTCCACTACTAATTTTTCTAAGAACACGCTTTGTCAATAGCCTAGTTTAGCCAGTATATTTAGTCTAGGAAAAATTGCCAATCAGCAATAGCTGTAAAGAAATGTAAGCCAGCTCAATGGACATGAAGCAGTGAGAATAGAGAGTTGGATCAGATGTAGAACCGAAGGAGCGTTGTAATATTAAAATGGACTATTTGACTACTACCTCATCTGAAATTATTAGCTTAGTCGATGTTCATCATGTTTTCTCCCTTAATATAACCTGCTTTTCTTTTTTGTCTACATCAAACACACATATGAAGATGTATTTTTTAAAATCAGAGCAATTAAAGAACGTAAAACATAACTTTTCAATCATCATTTAAAAGTCGCAATGTTCCTATAAGATCCAAGCATATACATGCATAACCTCTGTTAGAATCAGTGCAGTGCTACCGGGTGGGATCTAGAGAGCTATTCATCTCATCTTAATGGAGATATCTGTATATGGTTTGCTGGATTGATTGTATTGATTAGACTTAGTTCATTTACAGATACTACACAGCTGTAGATACCCTGTTGATATGGTAATGTAGATGCCATTTCAAGCATCTTAATTTTTGGTGTGAATCTCACCCTTACGCATTTCTAAAATTCCACTTATGTAACTTTATCACTTCTGGATTTTATCTAGGTACACTAAAAGTTGAGTCAGGATTGTGGGTTTTTACTGCCAATTTGTCAATTATTGTAGCAATGTAAGGTTTAGGAATTTCTCATATTTTCATTACATATACCTGTGGTTTTTATGATACTGTTGGTTCAGCATATATGGGGATCATGTCATTGAAAACAAGTGAAGGCTAAATGTCAGAGGTGATATATATATAATGAAGTAAATCAAATTCTGACTTGCCCAGTCAGCAGTCAGTTACTTTTAGTCTTTTGCTGAAGAGATTCTGAACCTGTGTCTAAACTATGGGGCCAAAAGCTCTCTGGTTTGATATCTCTAGAAATGTACTAATTGCATGCTGGAGCAAAACCTGGACATACATTTTCCTGTCATCCAGCTTGTCACATGAGCAAAGTCTTGAGCACTGGGGCCCGTTAGGTGCTATAGCATGCTCTTTCCAGGTTGTTAATGGCCAAGAAGCACAGCAAGAAAAAATAATGTGGAATTAATTTGTTGCATTCTTTAGATATGGCCTAAATTGGTGGTGTGTACATATTGGGAAGCCAGAAGAAAGTTTGCTTTTCAAAAGTGCTTGTGGGAGACCTCCTTTCATGCTTTGACATATCCTTGCCATTTAATTTCCCTCTTTTCCTACACTTCTGATCCCTTAGTTTACGATCGTAGGCTGTTGTAAATTTTCTTATAGTCCATGGACAACAAATTCAAAAGTTGCAGAAGTTTGTTTAAGGCACATGACTGACATACTAGAAGACATATTCTGAAGTACTTCACTCTGCACGTGAACTAGTGGATGAAATCCTTAAAATTTTATGAATCTGCTGGAAATGCGTAGTACAAGTGTTTGTCATTGCAAATTTAAATAGTGGAGCAAGACATTAATCTTATTGATGTTTTCCTTGTATGTAGTTGTATGTTGAGAGATTGGGAATGAGGTGTAGCTCCCCGCATTTGTCTCATTCTTAATTATAAATTGGTGCCATGTTTCTTGGCACTGTATTGTACTCTAGAGTGGAAAATAACACATAGCAATATTATTGTAAATAATTTTATTATTGCAAAATAAGTCTTTCTGTATGTATTTCCTTTTTTGTGTGTGTGCAGCTGCTAACATTTAATTAACACTGGGGTATTCATATTTTCAAAAAAACCCCACCACATGCTTGCACAAAACCCTTTTTTGTTCGCAAGTGGCAATGAAAAAATAAACTTTAGTTTCTTGATAGACTTTTAGGTATTTTTCAGTAGCTCAAAGACGGTTGGTCTTGTGTTGCCCAACAGGCTGCTCTTCAAATGTGTATATATGATTTCATGTAGTTACTTATATAAGCAAGCAGGTTTTAATGCTGTGTGCTTAGGAAGCTCCATGCTGTTAGTTTTAAATAAGATTAAGTTCAGTGCACAGGGCAAGTCCATTCTGACCAAGAATGTGTATTGAGAGTGCTTTAAACATACATTTATTTAAAAACGTTGTTAAAAGGTAAATACATGCTTTCTTGTGGTGAATTGTTTGCTTTGGGGTAGTTATTTTCTCTTAAGAGTAATTTTTCTTCAGTTTTGTCTTTTCTATAGTAAGCAATGATTTATTTCTACCTCAGTTTATGGAGCTTGAATTTAATGTAATTCTTTTCATGGTAACTCTGAAATGGCAGGTTTTACTGAAATGTCTGTTACAGTAGCATAAACGGTGCAGCAATCATTTGTGAAATGAGAAGTAAATACAAATGGTGAAATATTGATTTATCTAGTAGTATTTTGTTAATTTAGGAAACAGTTTGCAGAATTGTATTGGAGACTTTTACAAACTGATTCTTTATGAAGTTCATTATTTGCCATACTTTCTTTGTAGTCATCAGTCTCCCGTAAGCTGAAAAGTGATTAGGGGTTTGTTGGGTTTTTTCTTGAGAATAACATAGTCCTTAACTTTCATTATCCTTGATTACAGATGGCGTTCTAAACTCAGTAAACCACACCTCTCCTATACTAGCAGTGGAACCTGTCTCAACTTCTCTCTACACTGATCAGAATTATGGGCTCTCAGGCCTCTCTTATCAGGAGGGTATGTAAGCTGCTCTTCAAAGCATCAGTACCACCTGAGTCTTTCTTTACATGTCTAGTAAAACAAATGTACCATAGCCAAAATCCAGTTTATAATTATATTCTGCCTCTTAAGATGTCTGTAGTATCAATTGCGTACAACATTCATGTTTATTTTCTGCGCTTATTACTATTGAATATTCATTCAGTGCAGCTTCACATCAGATGTGGGTGTACGCTTCTTGTAAGGTCTGTTCTCAAGACACTATTTTGTTCTTCCATGATAAAATAAGTTATCGTTCAAAAACTGCCTTTAGAGAAGTCTGAGTGCTTCTATAATGTCTGAAAAAAGCCTACCTGAGTCAGTGGAGCAACTTGCATATATATGAACGTAGTTAAAATATTTGACTGTACTTGGTGGTTCTTGCTGTGCCTTTTGCCTAATTTTTTACACCCAAGCTTTGCAAAGAAACTTTAATCCTCATGCCCCCAAATTCTCAATGTGCTAGAGGAGACATTAGTACTTCCATTGCAAACTTCCACTTTGAAATCCATAGTAGTCCAAAGAAAGGTGCTGCATATTGCAAGTTTTACAGGATTTCACCTATTGCACTATATGTTCTGTCCATGCAGAATCCAGGCGTTTTTAAAGATGCAGACAGAAGTCATCTGTCCTTCTGGTAGGACAAACTGAACATCCTAGAATAGACAGAGATATAGAATGGACTTTTTCAGTGGAAGGGGCCTACAATGATCAGATCAGTCCAGCTGCCTGACTATTTCAGGGCTGACCATTTTAAAGCATGTTGTTAGGCTCATTGTCCCAAATGCCTCTTAAACACTGCCAGGACTGGGGCATCGACCACCTCTCTAGGAAGCCTGTTCCAGTGTTTTACCACCCTCTTCAGTAAAGAAAGTTTCATGCCTTTTTCATCTTTGGTAGAATTAGGGCGCTTTCCCTTTTTGTGCAGCTGGAGATCATAGAAATTTCAGGAAATGTATTAACCTAGGAGATGTTTCAAATCCTTTGATATTGTTCAGGATTAAATCAGTGTGTAAATATAAATTGTTTCTATTCCTTCCATAGAAGTGTCAGGCTCTCCGTTTCAGATAGCTTCAATGGATGAAAATGGAATCCTCAATATGTGGGTGAGTAATACATGTATGAAAAGAAACAGTATCATGGGTTGGAGTAACAAAATACTTCAAGTACATCAACCCAAATCCAGGATTTCTGATAAGCAGTTCCTCCCTGAAAAGTACAGCAACACTAGCCATTCTGATGGAATTCTCAGAATTTTTGACCTCACTCTATAATGCCAGGATGTTATCCTTGGGTAAAACAGTTAACAGATACACTTCTGTCCTCATGAAGGCAATCAGTAGTTTGCTTCATAGGAATATGTTAACATATCTTTATTACTTGAATAGTAGACCTCGGTCCTCTTTCACCCACCTACTTTATTTGAATCACAGTGGTGTCAGAGACTGTCCTGAATGTAGGTGAGAAATTACATTCAAAATTTATATAAAATAAATGTACAAGAGGCAAAATGTGAAAATCTGTGGGTAAGATTACCCTGCCTAAAATATGATGGTCAGGTAAGAACCAGGATTGTTGCTCTTCACTTCTGTCCTCATGACTCTTCTTTCTATCAGGTGTTTTCAGTCTTTTTCTGACGCAGCTTTGGCCCAGCTGCTGAACCTCTTGTTTACATCTAAATTGATCTTGCTTGAGTAACCAAATGGCTCAGTGAATGCTAAGGGGATAAAAGTATTTCCTTTCTGTAGCACTAGTTGAGTCCCTTAAAGCTCTAAGTAGCTTCGGTAGCAACAGATTCAGGCCAAATGATCTACCCTTTCTATTTCATGAATACTGACAAGCACAGGAAACGCATTAAAATTCCTTATTGGGGGTTTTTTTTGTGACCCACTGAACTAACAAGATGCCAACTAGTGATTAAGTGTTGAATGTAACTTCTCCTATTCTGCTCTCCAGCAGGAAATGTCCAGCTGGCATGTGAAGGTATTTTTAACATTGCAGACATTGAGAGGGGATGGAGAAACCACCTGTAATCATTGTACTGTTAGACCTACCTATCTAAACATACCTCTATAGTTATGCCATACATTACTAGTTAAAAATTGATAGATTGTGGTAAGCATTTCTTGCTTATTAATGTTAAATATTGACTTTTCAGGTAGTTGTTGAATTACAAAAAGTGGATTTAGCTGGTTCACAAACTGATTTAGGTGAGTACTTTATATTAGAGGTAGAATAAAGTGCTTGAGTTTCAAGATTATGAAGTTAGAAGAGAGAGGAGTAGTCGGTGGTGACAAAAAATAGTTTGGAAGATAGCAAAATTACTGAGGAAAAGATTCATTCTGAATAGGACATATATCTAATATTTGGGGTATATCAGTTAGGTATCATGAGGGTTATTTTCACTGCTGTCTGAATCACATCTGCTAATTCTGTATTGGTAATTGCCACCACAGGCAACCTTATTTCTTATAGCATCAAAGTAGATTTCTGTGTTATCGACACCACCTTTTTTTTTTTTCAAAGAAGATGAGATTTTGAGTCCTTCTCAGTTCTCCTGTTCTTTCTTTCTTTAGTTTTAATCAAATCAGTTCTAACGCTGTTGTTGTTGCCAATATCTACATTTTGATAATTGTTCTGAAACTTCTCTTTTGTGAAAGGTACTTAATTTAGCACGAGAAAAAAAGTTTCCAAATTTCCATGAAAAATAGAAAAGAACTAGGTCCATTCAGCCCTTTTTGAGTTATATGAATGAAGAAAATTACAGTTTTTGTTCTTCAAGCAAATTTAGGCTTACATACTTACCTAATTGGAAAAGGACGTGATTAAAATCTAAATACATTTTAAAATACAGATATAAACGATGAATTCATGCTAACAGACTAGAAAATTTGATCAGTTTTCTAATTTACAAGCTTGTGTACAACGTCTGACCATATTAAGCTGCTGAAGTTGGGTGTTATGTCTGTGGAGAGGGACATTTTAAAGCTGTGCTCATGTGTTGACTCAGTTTTGCTGCCACCAGCATTCTTTTTTTTTTTTGCATTCAAAAATGTTTGTGTTTGAAGGATTTCAATTATTTATGTTATTCTCGTCTAACAAGGAACATACACCAACTTTATGGAAGCGTTATTACAATTTCTCATTACGATAATTAATTGTCAAAAATCCAAGTGACATAAATGTGCATTTTCACCGTTGATAGAATTGAACTTACTGTAAAAATACAATCAACACATAATCATATTTTCCCTTCTCTGTCCTCTCTCTTTGATTTCTGACAGATTACAACTTCAGATTTAATTCTGAAGAAAATAATTCTAAATGTTATAAGATTTGTACATATCAAAAGCTATATCTAGAGTAAACAATTTAATTATGAAGTATCCTTTTACTTATTAGCTTAGGTTTTTAGTTGATAATAGGACTTTCTTAATGCAAAGTGCTTAAGTCAGTTTAAATAATTATTTTATATAATTTTAGGTTTAATTCCTGGAGGGAAAGTGAAGTTAGTACATAGCTCCACTATGGAACTGAGTCACAGGTAAGAAAGCAGGAGCATTTAGATTTTGCCTATGTGTCTCACAAAGCTGATTTTTCCTATACTTCATTCATTTGCTGTTATATAAATAATATTTAACAATATTTTCCTTAGTTGTTTGGATTTCTTTTAATATACTGTTAGTCATAGATGCTAGAGATCAAGAGTTTCAATATGTACGTGCATGGCTTTAGGAGACAATGTCCGGTACTTATGTCATCTTTTACCTTTATGTTTTTCTAGCCTTTTCCCAAAGGATGTGCGCCAGAGAATGCCCCAGACACTGACTATTAAATTTCTGCCTTCTAATTCTAATCATTTCATTGTTGGAACAAACATTGTGAGTAATGTGCTGGAATTTGTCTCGTTACTTTTTATTTGGAAGCTGCGCCACTTGGAATTTCACCAGTCTATTATGTATAAAAATTACACTTTGAGACTATCATTAAAATCTGTTCACTATAAAATTTTTTTAGCTATTAAGGATCTTCTAAGGTAGCAGCTCTGTGGATTATTTAACTTTTTCTTGTAATATTGATAATACAATTTGGTTTTCCTTTTGTTTAATTTTCCTTTTCTTTTGAATAGGGGCTGGTAGGCCATAGTACAAGACATGATTTAAAAGTTCTTCCAAAGCTATTCAGACCTCAAGAAAGCGGACTGAGATCAATAAGTATCAATGCAATTGACTTCTGCCCTTTTGGAAAGCCACTATTTCTGGTATGCAAACATTTTAATATAATACAAGTTTCATCTTTTAATTACGTGCTGAGGGAGAATTTGATGTATTTAACTAGATGTGATAGTTGATTTACCTCACTAGTTCCGATCTGCTATGAAGGGTGACAACAGATCTTGCGTCCTGGCGTTTGAACTTTGCTTATGTAGGAGCTGGACCATCTGGCTCAGAGAAACAGGTAGCAATGTCACTTCAGCCTTGTAACTTATTCTTTGTTTTTACTGGAATTCAGCGTTGCAAGCAGGTCTTCTGATGTTAATGCAGCACCAGCTGTTTCTCACTCTTACTGTGCATCTCTTAGTGACACAATCATTTTGAACGACCAAGCAGGGGTACTGCTGTGGAATGTGGGTCTATAGAGCATTCTGGGCATTCCCTGTTTTCATTTCCTCTCCGCATCAGGCACACCCTGGGCTCTGCCTGGCAGTGCACAGCGTGGTCAGGTGTGGTCAAACCAGCCTCCAGCGGTTCTTATTGACGATCACCCTGGCTTTATTTGCCTCCCTTGGGAAAGTTTATTCAGTGCAAGTTGAATCTAAATTTGGATTTTCCATCTGCTTATCCTTGCATATATTTGTACTTAATCCTCTCTTAAAAATGCTTTCTTTCTCAATTTGCCATGATTTACATCAGTCCATTGGGATTGCCTAGGTATAAAATGAATGCACTTGGCCACTGTGTACATGTTTTGAGTCACCACTGTGGAGTCTGAACTTTCTTCTACCAGTGTGGATGTTCTTACCTTTTTCCCAAATGCATTTATTTAGAATGATAGTGACTTCTACAAGTTTGTATCTGCAGAGTCCTTTTAAATGTAAGCACAATTTGCACACTCAGTGTAAAAAGTCACCATAATTTGAAAAATCCAGGAAGTCTTCCTGGTGTAGAGACGGCTCAGGGTGGTAAGAATAAGTTCTTTTCTGTTTTAATAGTTTCTTTTGTAGCTGGATGAGAGCGTACTTGTAAATGTCATACTAGGCAAGACAAAGGTTATTACAAAATATCTGGAAGCAGTGACATCTGCTCATCTTTGGATTTAGCTATTCATTATGAATCAGTTTAATATCATTATACTGTTAAGCACAACCTGTCCTGCTGAAAGCTATTCTTGGTTTTATAGATTACATGTGTCACTAAGTAGCCGCCTGAACTGGTCTCCAGGCCCTGACCTCAGCCCAGTTCAGATTACTGTCAAGTTGTGGTGGATCACAGTATTACTGAAGTTAGTAGTTTGAGCACTTCTTTTAAAACAGGAAATTGGGACTTCATCCCCAGACAGGATTCCTCTAGTATGTTCAGTACAGAGGTACTGCTTTTAACTAAAACTTACATTCAAAGTTAAAATATGGATAGTCCACGGCAGGGATGTGCCACTTGAATCAGATAACTAATTTTATTTATATATCTGATATTCTCAATAACTGAATTGCAATTTTTATCCTGCTTGGTTTGTTTTGGTCCCAGGAAGATTTTTTTTTTTTTTTTTTCTTTTGACTACCTTATAGGTTGGCTGTTCAGATGGAAGTATTAGATTACACCAAATGACATCAGAGTATCCCCTCATGCAGTGGAATGACAGCACAAATGGCCATCCGATTACTGCCGTGCAGTGGGCTTTAACAAGACCTGCTGTGTTTTTTGTCCTGGATGCATCATCTAATATTTACATTTGGGATCTTCTGGAAAATGATTTGCTGCCTATGGCGAAGCAGACCTTTCCATCAGAGAAGTAAGTACATTCTTTTTAACACAATATTAATATTATTATAATCTGCATTGATGATATGTGGGGATGATACTCTACATAACTGGAGTTTGGATGGGGTTTTTTGATTGACTTGAAATCTTCATTAGAATTTGCTTTTCTAGCTATATTTTTTAAACTGTTGGAGGTGTGAAAAGAGTCTATAGCAAGCTAAATTTTAGTTTACCTTCCTTACTTATTATTTCATGCCGTCTGATAAAAGAGAAATAATGTTAGAATAAATCGAAATTAGGTATGTTGTTATCAGTTGGGGCAGATGCCTGTACATGGAGCAGTTGCTGTTTATATGAAGAGAAAAATATTGTTCCCACTAAAATCATTGGACTGCTTCAGTTCAAAGTTAGCTTTGCTGGATCAGAATCACCCCCTAAAATAGGCAAGATAGGTTGAACGACATTTTAAAATGCCTATATATAGTATGGTTACCAATAGAAAGAAATATATTGTGTTCGTTGTTAAAAAGCAAGCAATATTGTTTTTGGCTAGCAAGTATTCACCAAGACTCACAATACTGCTCCTGAATTCAGTGTGGAGCTCTGGGTATCCTGTAGATTGCTACAGAAGAGCACTTTAATTTAGCCTTTCTGAATAACAATCTTGAGGATTCTCTTTCCTCCCTGATGGGAGCCCTACAGGGAGACTCTGTCTTCTCTAGGCTTAAGTTTGTCTTGGTGAATATCCAGCTAACTAAAAGTTTTCCTTGTACCCTTGTAAACTATGGCAAAGTGCTGCTAGTTTGGGGGAAAAAATAGTAATTTTTTTAATTGCTACACTGTACTGGAAAATACCATTAAAATAGTTCATTTTTACAAGCTTGAAATAATTTCTAAGCTGCGATTGGAAAGCTGTGAACAGAGGAAAATTATATTATGTTTACATTAAATGATTACAATTGGCAAAAAGCTAAAGAACATGCTGGGATTTGAAAGAGTGAGGACTATTACGCTGTGCTGAGCACAAAAAAGTAATCATTTAGTTAGCTGTACATAACCTGCTAAAAACACATTTGAAAACACCAGTTTCTCTTAATTTTGCCTCAATTAAAAACATTCTCCCATTCTTTTGATTTCAGTGTTGTGGCTATGAATTTGCTGGGAGAACCAGAAAAACCAAATGGATTGTTAGGCATAGCACTGGCCAAGGAGTCCGGAGAGATAGACATTGAGTATGTAAAGAAGAGGTGGGCAATGCCTCAGCCGGAGGAATCGGAAAAGCTACGTTTGCTTTTATTGCAGTCTTTTTAGAACTGCGCCTCTTTTGCTGTACAAACTGTTGCAAAGTGTTTAGATTTGTTTTTGACTGCAATTAGAAGTTTTATAATGTAATTTTGTATTTGTATATAATTTGTATATATTTTAAAGAGCATCAGTACAGTATTTCATCTGAATCCGTATTTTTTTATCACAAAAAGGGCGGAACCAAATTTAGCATTGTTGCTCTCAAAATGATGATGAACTGTATTTCATTATTGAATATTCTACGTGTATATATTTTCACAAAAATACCAAAAATATATTGTTATAAATTAAGCTACTGGTTCTCATTATTCTGCTCTGAAGTAAATGATAGCAGTCCCTTTTTCTGGTGAGCATGAAGTTGAGCCTCTGTAAGCACCCTGATTGCACGGAGACTCTGATCTCTGAGCCTTTTACACACTAACACTTGGTAAAAGTTTCTTATATCCACCTAAAACCATGCAAACACATCAGAAGACAAAATTACATCACATGATATCTTACTTCTGATTTTGACCCTGAAACTTTGCAAAAGAAATACCTGACTGACTTGAGTTGTCCCGAGATTTACTCTACATGTTTGTATCAAACTATGCAAACAAAATATGCTTGTGAGATTTACTGAAATTCTAAATCTACTGGGATATCTGATGTAAGACAGAAAATACTGATCTGTTTAATCCTGCAAATCATTCCCAAAGGTCTTGTAATGAGGAACACGCTTGTAATCTACAACATAATGTAATTCTTAATTTTATACCCTCTTGGTAAACTTTGGACCAAGACCAACCAAAGAAAATGTCTTTAACTCTTGTAGCCTAACAACTTGGAATGCAAAGATCATGAGGGAAACCATGATTAAACGAGGACAGACTCAGGGAACACAAGGACAATTGGAAGACAATATGTTCAGAACTTAGTGAACATGTATTTTATGTACCGTCTCCTTCTAAAGTGAACTGAAACAATTTGTAAACTCTAATTTGTTGTAAATGTTTTTCCATGTAAATTGCTACTTAAATTGAGCAAACTCAAAGTGGCCACATGATGGTGCCAAGTCACAGCAGTAAAAAATGAGTGCCTTATATAAACAATATACACCACTTTGGGAATGAATTTGTTGTAGTCCGTGGCACATTCCCTTTGCCTCAAAAGCAGGGGCTGCCTTCCAGAGAGCCCCTTGAAATGTTGGAAGGATGCATATTTCCGAGACCATTTTTGCTATCCTGGTACCCTTGTCCTCTATAGATAATTTTTTATGGGCATAAACACAAATGATTGTCCTCACCTTCATTGTTGAATTTATACAGCAATAATATACACTACAAGTTAAATTGGAATATCTCTAGTAATTCAGATAAAGAACAAATGCCAAGTACTTTTATTGCAAGAAGGCAGTAGAGCATCACTAGTGAGAGCCATAGTAAAAAATCAACCCCAAATCTCTCTCTCCTTCCCTCTCAGAGACACAGACACACGCCATCACTCACCCAATCCCCAACTTAAGATCAAAACGAAGCTTTGAAATTATACTAATCTTCTGAAAGAAATCTCATACTTGTTATTGTCTCATCACTTTCAGCACTTACCATCCTGAATTTTCTTACTGCAGCCACTTCTGCACATGGAAACTGTAAACTAAGGGTTGGGTTTTTTTCTGCCTTGCACTGTGTGCGGTGCTGGGTTTTTTTTCCAATATATAAAAGAAAAAAATAGTTTCAATCTTCACACAGAAGGACCTGTTGCTACTTTTGAGCTGCTGTTGTTAGGTTTGCTTGAATTCCAAGATCCCAGTAATTTAGGCCTCTCATGCTTAAACTTCCAGAAGAGCTGGGTGTGAGTCAGTTCACACATTGGGCCTGTGTTTCTGGCCTAAAAGCTATGTTTTCTCTCTTCAACGGCAAACTAATGTAATAATGCAAATATATCCCGGGCTGACAGTTGCTGTTAGGAGAATGTGAGGAAAAAATGTGTGGAAGTTGCATATTTTCTCATTGGGTAGATGGAGACTGTTAGAGTGACACTCTATGTAATCTCAGCGGATGGACATGGTGATGTAAGCATTTTGGAGCGCGTGTCTGATCAGAAAAGTGGGAAGTACTGGCGGGCTGCAATACAAGAAAATCATTCTATGCATAAGGACTTGTTTCAAGGAAAAAATTATTTAAACTTTCCATTAGCTACTTCTAGTGATCGTCAGCTTTGTATTGTTACCATAAGGTATTGGATTTTGCCCATGTTTCCTAAGCAATGACATGACCCTGTATATGAAAGAAAAAAGTTCACTGGTAATTCCACATTATTTTTGTACCCATATAAGTTTTACTGGTGGCTCTCAGCTGGGTGAATAAACGCACGTATCCCACTGAATGATATTTATATAGAAGGTAAACGCTACTATCATGAAAGATTTAAAATAGCACCAATTATTATTTTTTTTTCCACCTGTGGGCAATTTTGGAATCCATATTCTTAACAGAATGAACTGTAGTTAAAATTAACTGGCGCATTTAATAGACATCTACCATTCAAATGGTATAAAAGTTGAATCACTATCCACCCATAGTAATAACTTTTACAAAATATAACCTCTTGCTCTTAAGCCAACAAATCCTGGCAGTGAGGCTGAAAATTTTTAAATATGCAAAATGCCAGAAAGTTTTGGATAAACTTCTGCTTTTATTTTCCACTTTATGAACGTACTTTGAAAGCCTCTTCTGTTTAGAACATAAATATTAATACTGTTTTCATTGGATTTTGTCATCTCACAGATGGGAAAATGAACTTTTCAGTAGCTGAATAATAAGTTAACTGAGGAATAGAATTCTTGAATCAGATGTCTGATTCCTTACAACTGTTTAGAAATTCTATTAACCTGTCAGCCTGTATTTGCAGTAGAGCTTGGGAGAATGGGAATAGCATGATTCTTCTTTTGTACCAGAACATTTCTTTTTAATTGTACTGAAGCTGACCAACCTACCCAAATGCAATTTTGCCTTAATTATAGCTGTCGTTTCATTAAGGCTTGTTGAAGGATACAGGAGCATTGTAGCTTCCATAGCAATGAGGGAACATTCTATGAGCTGGAGTATTTTTAGAAGAGCACAGTTAAATCATAAAAATAGTTATTCTTTATGAAGACAGATGTTATTTTCCTGATGGAGTTAGAATGTCCGTAGAGGTTTGTTCTTGGTGTAGAAATTGCCTGGATTAAAGCAAATACTTAAGTGTCATTGGATTACACAGATGCTTGAAATAGGCCTGTCTGTAAAATTCTCGGAGGAAGTAACCAGAATTTGTCCATCATCAGTGGCGGGTTCGGTGGCACACAAACCAGGGAAAGTTGTGAAGATATTGGGACAGGAAGATGGCTGATGAGCCATATTTTCATTGTTAGCTTCATTTCCAGTCAGGTTTATCAGGAGACTGTGGACAGGGGCTCGTTTGTCTGTGTGTTTCTGAGCTTCCTTGGCTGTGAGAAGGAAGACAGCAATTCCTGATGGTTTTGGAAAGCATATTAATTGAAATTTTTTTACCCTCATTCCTGGTTTAGGCCTCTTCTTGCAATAATCAAACTGCTGTAGGAGGGCCTATTTCTTGGTGCTACAACATAGGAAGTGGTGATTTAAGCGATGCTCTGTGAAAACTGGAATTATTTATCCTTTTATCCTTTTTTTTTTAATGCTACGTGAAGCACTTTAAAATATTTTGGTAGCTGGCACTGAAAGCTGGAGATTTTTACCTCCACAGCAGATAGTGTCAGTGGTAGTAATGGAGACTTTGTGTCTGACAGCCTGCGATAGGCAACAAAACAGTCATAACAAAACAATTTCTTTATGCCTCATGGGGCAAATTGAAGCCAACCAAAATCAATGTAGATGTTTCCATGTATATCTTACACTTCTCTTATACATGCTGTGAAACATAACAAAAAGTGAATTTCTCACCGCAGGTCTTTATATGTCCTGCATTTGTATATAGGTACTTACAGACACTGATTGTCCCTCTGCTGTCCTTCCCCCAAACCACGCTCTTTTCTCTTGGATGGACAACATTAATACTGGTTTGATGCCAACTGAAACTATATTGTTTTTTCTTGGATGGTCAAGATTAATCAGGGGAATCATGGAATTGTCAGAGCTGGAAGGGACCTCTAGAGATCATCTAGTCCAACTCCCCTGCTAAAGCAGGAGTCCCAGAGCACATCACTCAGGACTGCATCCAGGCGGGTCTTAAAGGTCTCCAGAGAAAGGGACTCCACACCCTCCCTGGGCAGCCTGTGCCAGGGCTCTGTCACCCTCACCAGAAAGAAGTTTCTCCTCATGTTGGACTGGAACTTCCTGTGTTCCAGCTTGTGTCTGTTGCCCCTCATCCTGTCACTGGGAACCACTGAAAAGACTCCGGCTCCATCCTTCTTCAACCCACCCTTTAGATACTTGTAACAATGAATAAGGTCTCCCCTCAGCCTTCTCTTCTCCAGGCTAAAGAGTGCCTGCTCTCTCAGCCTTTCCTCATAAAGGAGATGCTCTGATTCCTTAATCATCTTTGTTGCCCTACACTGGACTCTCTACAGTATTTCCCTCTCTCTTGAAGTGGGAAGCCCAGAACTGGATGCAGTATCGCAGTTGTGGCCTCACCAGTGCAGAGTAGAGATGGAGAACAATTTGGTTTGAGGCCAACAACTGCCACTTCAGAGAGGTAAAAGCACTCAAGCTATTTTCAGTAATTTAAGATGTTTTAGGTGGAAAAAATTCTCTGAATAAGTGTTGAAGAAAGTAATCTGTAAATCCAATAAAATGCTCTGAATGAAATGAATGGCACAAAATGAGGAGAATTCAGGTGTGTATGAGATTGACTTCCAGCTGCCAACAATGGCCAGAGCTGGCCAGCCTGCCTCCTTACTGAGGTGCCAGCTCTGCAGCTCAGAGATCTGCCATTCCTCTGGACACAAGGGTGGTTTTTGCTAAATCCTGAAATCTGTCCCATTCCTGTCTTGTTAGGATACCTACCTGAGTATGAGGCATGATGAATTCTAGTGGTCTACAAGATTTGGAGTTAACTTCCATCCTTCTCAAAATTTCTCGTGTTTGGGGAGCACTGGTTGTCCCTGGCAAGACCGGGAGAGATGATCCACAGCTACCACTGCTCTGGCCTGGCTGCCGGTCAGTGTGACCTTGGTGCTCTGAGCATTTGCAATAGGATGAAGCTAGCTGGGAGGGTCCTGCTTCCCATCACATCTACTCTTGGGACAAGAAGGGAACATAGAATCCTAGAATGGTTAGAGTTCAAAGGGACCTTAAAGATCATTGCGTTCCAACCCCCCGCCATGGGCAGGGACACCTCCCACTAGACCAGGTTGCTCAAAGCCCCATCCAGCCTGGTCTTGAACACTTCCAGGGAAGTATGCAAAACACAGGTTTAATTGTGCCTTCTTATCCTCTGTGATGATGGCAATTCTGATACTGCAGGAGCTGTGCTGTGTACACATCTTCCATTTGTAATCAGAAACATATTTGCTTCGCAGAATATGATTTATCAGTCTCGGTGGCTTAGTGCAACATGGTCCTGAGTTAAACTGGCCTTACACAGACATAAAGGCACCAGACCAGATTTATGGAGGTAGACCAGGTTACAATTGTTTGGTAACATTGATGGGCTTGATTTGGAATGCAAGGAAGTCTGTGCTGTTTTCTTCATTGACATAATGTCAAATACAAACTCAAATGAAAGCACTAACACTTGTACGTAATTAGAAAAATCTATATTTTTCATGGATGTAGCTGAAACTATTTGATACTGTGCCAGTAAACTGATGGAATTTCAGCTCCAAATAATTTATATCCTATTATAAATTAAAGCAGCGTAAGCTCCCTTTTTTTCAGTTTTACGATGGTGCAATCCAATTGAAAACCGCGATGCTACCCTAGTAAAAGCAGGAGTAAAATAGTATTTTAATAGCCTATACTACCCAATGAAATTTATAACATGATTATTTTTCACCTTTAGTTGAACTGTTACTTCTACTGGATTCATTAAATTTTGTAATATATTTGTTGCCCTTTTCTCCCTGATGTCAAGTGGTTTTTGCTTTTAGGAGTCTGGAATATAACAGCTTCAATGGAAACCAATCCCATGCACAGGTCAGACAATCTGTTGCTGCTGAATAGGTTTAATACAATAAATAAAAAGCAGTTAGACCATATTATTAGTCTTTTTAGTCAAGCCTTGAGATGGCTCCAGTGTTCTTTAAGAGGTCTTTCCTCTTAGCCAAAAGTTCTGCTTCACCAGCTGACAATTTCACTGCTATTCCTCTTTTATGCAGCCTGTCTTGTGACCAGGCAAAACCATTCAACTCGTCTAGACCACAGTTGTTGCACATCAGGGATTTCATAACTTGCCTCTAACTCAATTGCAATGTTTTTTTCTCTCTAATACAAAAAAAAAAAAAGTCAAAACACAGAAGCTAGTTAGACACATATTTTAAAAGCAACATTTTTAATCCCACGGTTCTTCTTGGAGACAGAAGAATGGAGAGCTGGGTAAAAAGGAATTTTTTAGAGACATGGAGAAAGTCTTCTAGAGGCTTAGAGAATGGATATCAAATATTTGCTATCATTTTTAAATAGCAAAGTCAAACAGTGAACCCTTGCAATGAGTTACATAAGGATGTGAATTGCCATGAGTACACTCACTTCCGCAGATTTCGAATGCCGTATCTTAAGGGCAAAGTATTAAGAGAAAAATGTAATAAACTTCTCTCACCTGTGATAATTTTTGACAAGCATTTGGGAGTCAAGTTCTATCGCGCTGTTGAAATAAGTGACCAGGTAAAGAGTGTTTGTCTTTTTTTATTGCTGCATTTATTTGCAATGGTACCATACTCTTAATGCCCATGCAGTTGAGCCAAAGGACAGGCTGATTAATACCAGAAAAGTAGGATAAAGAAAAAAATGGATCTGAAACTGCCCTTCTAACCTTCATCTGGAAAATTAATGATTACTGAAGTTGCTTTAGATATCCAAGTATTTTTCACATTATATGACAGTGTCAAAGTGCCTCATTTAAAAATTAATTCACCCAAAATTATGAAATTCACATTGTATATAATGAAATTCCTTCACTGGGGTTGTTGGGGTTGGGGTAGGTTACAGAAAGACAGTAAGTACATTACTGTAGATTCCCTAAGTTTACGTAGGCTTTTAGTTTACTCGCTGAATACTTAGCATTTTGGCAGTTCAGCAAGGTCAATTCATTAAGCAAATACATTACTAATTATATGGTGGTTGCCTGGGGTCCATGCTGTACAGATACAAATGAAAACTACTTGTCCACAATCTTCAAAGACATTGAGAGTAGTTTGCATTTGTTTAAGTTCCAATTTGCATTCTTTTCATATTTTACAAAGATAAAGATTTCACAATATACTACATTTCATAACCTTGCATCCCTGTTTTTAAAAACCAAGAACTTCACCTCTTTCGTGGGTTTAGTGATCCCTGAAGTCTCAGGTCTTTCTGAAAAATCTATCCATATGTGAAAACAGCTATATTTGGAGAACAGGTTGGTTTTATCGCATCTACATGAGCCAACAGCAAATGCTGAAGAAAGAAATACTTAACATACTTAACAACACAGGAAGCATGCAATGATACTTTTCTTCCTAGTATGGTATGTCTTCCAAGCTTCTGGCAATCTGTAGCATAGGAATTTTCTGACTCAGATTGTAGCAGATCGCAGTGTTTAAGAGAAAGTGAGGCATTTTTTCCCTTTAATTTATCCAATGGCTTTAAAAAACTATTTTTATTTTGGCCTCCAAAAATTTTGTGGCAATATATTCCACCAAATAATTATACTGTTTTGAGTCTACTGGCTGATCAGTTCATTAACTATGTTCTAGTTATTATATTATCTGAAAAGGGAAGTTTTAGCTGGGAAATAAATGGCGAAATTATTATTTATCATACTCTGTGTATTAATGACTCCTCACAATTAAACTCTTCCAAATATTCATCATTCATCTCTGTGTTGAGGTGTGTTGCATTTAGAAGATGGTTTAGGCTCAAATATTGTCTCACTTTCAACTACAAAGGTGTTTTCTGTAATAGTCACACCTGGGAATACCAGTATATTGCGTCAGACTCTGCTCCAAGGACATTTGTTTAGATAGGGAATGTAGATGTGTGTTGAAATTAGCCTCAAGCAGAGCCTGGGGTCTTCAGCCTTTGCACTATGTAAATGTAGCCTATTTGGCTCCAGCAAAGGTCAGTAGTGGAATACATCATTACTTTTAAAGCAATCGCTTTTTAAAATAAGGAATCCATATTTTGGCATAGAATGAGGCTAGTGATGTAGTAGGTCAACCTTTGATCCTCCCAGAGAAATAAGAAAGGTACCTTCCATTTAGAGATTGAAGATTTCCGAAGCAGAGAAGAAAGGAAGGAACAGCAGGAGCAGGACAAGTGACCAGCGAAGCGAGTTGAGGGCTTACCAACCTTTGACAAAGAACATGGCAAAGAACAAGTGCTCTGTGATCCACTGGAAACTTTGGGCTTGTGAACTCTAAGTTACAAGATCCAAATCTTCACAACACCTCAGGGACAGACAAAGTCCAGCTTCTTGTGAATCCCTAACGCTCCTTTTGCGTAGCTGCACGTGTGTCCATTAAGCCTCATCTGTTATGATTTTGACAACAATAAGTGTGTGTGTCTTTTTAGTGCTTTGGTTTTCAGTGTCTCCAGAGAGATGTTCCATTTCAAAGTGCAAAAATATAACCAAACAGATATTCAAGAATGAACTAGTTATAGGAGGCTTGGTAGAGTCTCTGGGGAGAATGAGTCCCCTGCATAATGCACTGGAAAAACTATGATTATTTAGAAAGGAACAGATTATATTTGACTTCATAGAAGAGAATAATTCTTCCTTTAACATTACCATTTTAAACTATTATCATTGCCAGTTAAAAACTTTTCAGGTGGAAATTAGACTATCAAAGTGAGTCAAGAAGTAACATATTAGCAGCTGACAGCTATTGGAATAAACTGACTCGTAACCATTTTGTCATAAATTGTAGGAAAAAACCACAATTTGTGGATCGGTATTGATCAATATTGATCTTTGAAGTCAAAAGTTCACAGAGAACAGTGACATCATTCAATTCCCGAGAAAGAACCAAAGACAAAGTATAAATATCTTGTTTTTAAAACACACTTTAAAATACACCAGTAAAATATTGACATGAAAAAGTAATATCAATGAAAGTTTTAAATATAAATACTAATTAAATAATACAAACGTGTATATACATTTCTCTGTTTCTAAAACTTAGACACCTGATACCTAGATTTAGGTGATTTAGAGATCTAATTTAGATCACAAAGGTGCTTAGACTCAGATTTAAAAGCTGCTTTGTAAACATTAGGCACCACCTGCTGTGTGCCCGTTTCCTCCTCCCACAGTCACGCCTGCCCTTACCCAAGGGGTCTCAGTCCTGGGCCGGGGACAGCCACTACTGCTGTCTCTGCCAAGTGAGAGGTGCCACTTAGACATAACAGCAAAACAAGCCAGATTTAAGATTCACCATTCTCTTAGGTTCCTGGAATGTCCCAAGATAATGAACTTTAGGGTGATGTATTTGAAAGAGGGAGAAAAATGTTCCTCATGGTATTACTTGAAACTTTCTGTGGCATAGTACAATTGACATGATTCAAAAGAAATGAAGATGGACAGAGGCAATATTAGTCACTGTAAATCTCATAAATGCCTTCGTCTATGTCAACATGGATTGGAAATCTACTCTCCCTAACCCATCATCAGCCTGACAGACTACAGGTTTCATTATAACAATATAATTTACCTCCAGTTCTCAAAAAACAGAGACAAGGCACCAGTTCCAGAATAAAAATTTCATCATGGAAAGCTGCTGATACTGAAGCTTCTGAAACATTATTTTAGTAGTTTCTCTGCAACATATTTGTTGGAGATAAAATAATGTAATATTGCAGTGTAGAGCAATGGGCACTGCCTCAGAGAAGATTACGCTCCTGTTCACTGCTCTGCCTTTCTAGAGCCGATGCCATCCCCATGGGCAGGCACTATAGGTATATGGAGTAAATGGCTCATAGGGCATCTAAAAGGCTGACAGCTGACATAAGGAAAATCTGTGGTGTCAGGCTTATGCAGCTCTGGGTGTTCCTATTAGAGTTATTTGCAATATTTCTCTAACTTGCATCGTTCAGCAGCTGAGTGAGACTTAGAGCATGCTGTCCCAAAGGATCTCAATGTCTCAGATGATCTCCAAGAATGGTTGTGAAAAGTTTCTAGTGAAAGTGACATGACCCAGATGAAATGAAACAGCGAAGCAAAATCAGTAGGTGCATATATTTAATAAATGTCTTCCTTTGTGTGAATGTGGATTTGAAATCTTTATTTTCCTCACTCCCATCAGTAGTCTGACAGATTGCATGAAAAGCATGAATTTTGCAGGGAACAACAGGGAAGGAAAGTGGTGCTCCTATGTCCCAGAAGCAGAATCAAAAATGAGCACAGATTTGGGGTGTCTGCATCAGAATCGCACTGGAAAACACTTCAACCAGTGACCTATGTACTGCACGTTGGACGTGTTGAGACCGAGCACCTCTGTTCAGAGGTTTGCATCTGGCAAAGCTCTCCTCTGAAAGTGCTACCTGAAATACTGCTACTTTTTTGAGGGGAACCTCAGGACTGGCTGGGTTCAGTTGACTGCTGAGGCCACCAGTGCTTGTGATATAATTGCAATGGCTGCTGAGAAAGCAGATGAAGGTATAACAAGGATAAACCTACAGGTTGTGTCCTGAGGCATCTGTTCTACCTCTCATCCCATAGTGAAGGTGAAGATCAAAGCTTCTGTATGGCATAGCAAGAGGCAGTAAGAAGAAAGGTACCCATGTTGCTCTATAAGTGGACCAGGATCATAGGAACTTTCTGCTCCTTACTCTCCTCATGGGACAGAAGAACCCTGGGGATCTGCCACTGAAGGTGGAAGGACATGAAGCTGGGGAGCTCACCCACAGGCTAGTCAAATGAAAGGAGCAGGAAGGCAAGCCAGTGCCATATAGAGAGAGTATGCTCATGCTGCATTTCTCACATGAGATGTTCCTTCATTTTGCTCTTAACTACCCAAACTAGAACCTACAAATGGTTACCTGATGAAGCTTTCCACATTTCGGATTTGTTCCTTTGTAGAACCAGTGTTGACCAACCAGATCCTGCAGAAGAGAAATCAAAATATAATTAAAAATGCAAATCTTGCTGTTGAATGACTTATGATATCAGGCTGAGACATCAAACAAACAAGTCCTATTTACTTGAAACACTGCTGAATTCTTCAAAATCTCATGATCCATGAGCACACCATCTTCCAGCATTTGCATTTACTAAAAGCCAACCCACATTCAAAGTGCCCAGTAATTGGCTTCAGAGCAACAAATGTACAGGTTCAGATCTAGTGGCAGAATTCAGAAAGAAGAGGTGGGCCCCAAACTCCAGTTGTAGTAGCTGGGACATTTAGAGACACTGGATTAGAAAAAAAAAATAATGCACCAAGACAGTCCTCAAGGGATCTGCATGTCCCAGCAAGTATCTAGGGAGTACTTAGGGCCAAGAAGGTTTGAGAAGGAGTCTGCTTATGGATATACAACAGTGGTACCTCTGCCCTGGGTAAGCATTGAGCAGCTACCATGGGCCTTGACAACCCTGGGTTTTTACCCTCTGATTTTAAGCATGGGCAGTGCTTCACTTGGGATACAGAGAAAAGGCTCCCTGCTCCTTTAACACACGCTCTCCAGTGCTTTCCCATAACCTCATCTCTTTCCATTTAGGTACATGCAAACTGTCAAAGTAGCTTTTGGGTACAGAAGTCCTTGTTTGGTAAGCTGTTTTTGGTTATTCTATCTATTGAAATTCATCCAGAATCTAATTTACTATACCAGCAACGTAAGATATGATGGGAGTAGTGCTTACACATTGCATTTCTGCTCAGATTATATTTCAGAGCCTCATATTAAATTCTGCTACAGAGCGTTTTGCGATTTATGTTTTTTATAATACCATTATTTATTTGTGCATATTCAACAATTCCAAGGTATCTGTAACTCCCTTAGAGACAGTGGGTCTCTCTTGTCTGTCAAAATTAAGACCCTCCTAAGAGCTTAGCTTTCACTGACACCCAGCCCAAGGCTTCTCACTGTCTATCAGAAAAGCGTTCATGTCTTTGATGTGAAGCACTTCCATATTTCGGTTAACAAATGTCTTTACTCGTTATTTTGTCAGTTTGTCACAGCCATTGCACTCAGGGCATAGCAATACCCAACAAGCCAGGTTAGCGGGCAAAATCTGTCAGAAAGTTTGATGCCTGACTTAGAGAAGACTATGGCTCATAAAGCTCTGATATTCTAAAAGCATTATCAGCTGCTGAAATCACTTCAAAGTAATCTTCTGTTCCAAATTAGAGTGCATCTTTGTAGCATAATCAAGTAATTTAATTTACAGCCATAGTTATTATTTATGGCTTATCATTCATATATTATAAGTAGTTGCTGCAAACTACATTTGTAATGTTGATAGGTCCATTAACATACATAATTTAAATCAATATATTTTAAAAACTTGAACATCCATAATGGCCTGCTTAACAATTACTGTCACGCCTTTAAAATGTAGTCAAAAGCACAGTGATTGTCCCACAGGCTGTTTGCGTTATAGCATATATATCAATTTGCAATTGTAGCAATAACATCACTTAGCATTTTGTTAAAATGTGCTTCTAACATAGAATAAAATCATCAAAAGAAGGAAGGAAGGAAAGAAAGAAAGGGGAAATATTTTATGCAGGTTGCATAAAGAATAGGCAGACATTTCCAAATGTACAAAGTTGCCCATGGACAGTTTTGGAGTTTAGTGGGATGTGTCTTGATATATACATAGATTAAACAGACTGTAGTGCTGAATCATGCATAAAAACATCATGGATTTACTAGCATTTGTTTTTCATTTGCCTTATAAAATTTTGAGCATCATCTGAACAAAAGTCCTTCTATGTTTTCACCCCCTAACTGCAGTGACTGCCCAGCAGCCTTGCAAGAAGCTGCTGGAATCTCACATACTGTATTTAATGCTTAAATGCCATAGAAACAGCTACCTTAAAATACTTTATATAGAACTTCGCAGTCATTCCTGATGACTGAATCCAGTTTTCTTTGATGACTATCCAGGTGTGAGCCTGTGAAAATAATTAAGCATAGGTGTTAGAGCAATAGCGCTGAGCTGGTGCAATGATGTGCACCAGAAATTTAAGTATTGCACCTGTGAAAAACAAGCATAAAATACCTACAGATAAAGATAAAATTCTACCAGTATCTCTTCCTCTAGTTCTGCATGAATGCAAGGCATGAGGCAAGGTGTGAGGCACTGGCAGATTGTGATTTACGGTTTTTGGTGGCCTTGAAAGGACATGAGTTCTCAGACAGGCCAGATTCTGGGCTTGGTAGGATTCAGCTCTTCTGTCTAGTTCCTCCTCACATCATTATGGGCTGGTATCTGTCATTTTGTCAACTGGACAGCAGTTTTCTTTGTTTACACCTGTAGTTTTGCCTCGTTTTTTTGGCGTCCTCCCACCTTTCACTCCTTCAGCCACCTCTTGGCACCAGCACACTGTGTATCACCATCCTGCATGTCAAGCTGACCCCAAACCTGGCAGTCATCTTTCCACAGCATCCTCCAAGCATCCTCATAATCAGTGTGTCTAAATGAAGCCAACAAACCTCTAAGATGTGGTCTGCCTCTTCTTCTGTACAGCTACAGTGACAGTAATCTATCCTCTCACTATTTTGGATCTTGCTCTTTTCAATTCCCATTACTTCAACTTCAATAAAAATAAACAAATGAATAAATTAAGTTGTCCAAAAAGAGGAAAGCGTTCCTGAAAGTTTGGATGATACTTTTGGACCATATATAAAGGGAGAAATAAAGCGATCCTTTTCTGAACTTGCCATTCTTATTTGCAAATGTTTTTTTTTCACCCCACAGAAGAGATGGTGCTTTCAGCCTGCTGCTGAGTTCTGTAACAGGTAAACTATTTTTCAATACCCAACTGTAAAGATAACACATCCACGTGTTACTATGAATTGCTAGCAAACCCAGAATTTTCTAAATGATAGAGCCTTGATGCCAAAGAATTCTTTGAGATTTTCAGTTTTCTGCACTTTCTCATCCCTAAACACAGTATCTCACAATCTTCTTAACACTGATTAAATGTGACTAATAATACACACCAGCCATGGGAGACATTAGCAATTACTACAAGACACACTTTAATATGACACCCTTTATTCCAGCAAGAAGGTGGTGGTAGATCCTCACATCTGCCCAAAATTAGGCGGTAAAATACATTTTTATTCTTAAATAGAATCAGTTCCTAAAAACACAATAACCTCTGGCAGAGGCAGTGTTTACAAAACCTTCAGATCTCCAGCAGTCTAAAGTTCAGTCTAAAAGCATTGACTATAAAGATTTATGCTAAGTGCTGAAAAAAAGCTTAAGAGAAGAATAATAGTACCATAAATGATAGCCCTGTCTGTCTGATATGTTCAATTGGCAGTGGTTAGCAAGATAATGAAGATAAGGATTGTGTTGTTCACCAAAGTGACACTTGTTTATCTTGATGTAAGAGATGACAACAGAAGGATGAATGATGGGGTTCAATCCTTGTGTAGCATGGAAAGCAGGCGGGCTGGAGCAGAAACTGGGAGCTTTTTTGCTGTGCAAAGCACACACAATATTTTATTTCTCTGAGTTTTAGCTGTGACACTGGTTTACTTTGCAATGAATTAGGAACCAGAGCCAGAGCCAGCCCTACTAAATGTTATGAGGAAGAAGATTTGGAATCTGAGTTCCACCTTCATCCCACCTGGGGTTTTGTATCATGTAGTCTCTGCTGACATTTTAGGGCCCAAAGCACCTTTTTACTTTGCCCTGAGGTTACAGGTATCTACCATTTTGGCACCAATACAAACTCACAAGCACTCAGCTCTAAAGTGAGAGCTATATCCCACCTCAGATGCTATGATTTAACTGTTCCCCATACCCGAAACTCTAGCAATGGGCTAGCAACGCTGGTAGTCTTTTGCATCTGGGTCATTGAATCACAGAATCACAGAGTCTTCATGGTTGGAAAGGATCACTGAGATCATTGAGTCCAACCGTACACACACAATCCCCCCTACAATCTTGGCCACTAGAGCTTGCCATTAAAGAATGCCCTAAAGTGCCACATCTACACGTTTCTTAAATACCTCCAAAGATGGTGATTTAACCACCTTCCTGGGCAGGCTGTTCCAGTGCCTGACCACTCCTTCAGTAAAGTAATTCTTCCTTATATTTAATCTAGAACTCCCTTGCCACAACTCCATACCACCAGATGAGGTCCTGTCATTATTCACTTGGGAGAAGATGCCAGCACCCACTTTTCTACAACCTCCTTTCAGGGAGTTGTAGAGGGCAATAAGGTCTCCCCTCAGCCTCCTCTTCTCCAAATTAAACCTGGTCAGTTCCCTCAGCCTCTCCTCATATGATTTGTACTACTAGACCCCTCACTAGCTTGGTAGCTCTCCTCTGGTTCCACTCCAGCACTTCAATGTCCTTCCTGTAGTGAGGGGAGCAGAACTGAACACAGAACTCGAGATGAGGCCTCACCAGTGCTGAGTACAGAGGCACAACCACTTCCCTACTCCTGCTGGCCATGCTATTCCTGATACAAACCAGGATGCTGTTGGTCTTCTAGGCCACCTGGGCACATTGCTGGCTCATGTTAGGTCATCTGTCCACCAACACCCCCAGGTTCTTTTCTGCTGGACAGCTTTCCAGTCACTCTTCCCCAAGCCTGTAGCAGTGCTTGGGGCTGTTGTGACCGAAATGCAGGACCCAGTACTTAAACACAATTTTTGTTTGAAGTTCACAATATACTCTTGTTCATTTTCTGTTCTAAATGATGCCCAGCAGCACCAAGTGAAGGCTGTCATGGGCTGCTGCTCTACCACAGGAAAGCTCCTGCTGTGATAATTCAAGCTTGAATAGAAATAGTAAGCAATAAGTACCTCATGCAAAAGATTGGCTGTTGTCAGCTCAGTGTTACAGCTTTAGGAGATATGTATTTTACGGATATCACATAGATATCATCAGGATTAAGGGCAAACTCTATAAAAAAGTGCAGATAAAAAAGTCCTGCCTAACACCTGTGAATTTGCCTGTGTTTTCAAAATTTCCATCTATTAAAATGCTAATAGAAGATCAAAAGCATTGGGATATCTGTGAAAATGTAATGAAGTACCACAATCCAATGGCTTATCAGTACTGCAGATCTTACTGACCTTTTTCCACTCAGTCTGCATAGAAGTACCCACTGGTATCACATTACCCACGTGGGCATCCTTGGATGATGGACCATGTGATTTTTGTCTGTTCATCTCTGGGGTGTGAGGCTTTGTGGGATAATGCACTTTCTGAGGAGGGTGTGGAAATGCCTTTTGTATTGACGAGACCCCATTTCGCTTGCCATCATTTCTTTTGTATCCCTGCAGGATTTTCAGGGACAAGAGACAGTCACAGGCATTTTAATTTCATTTTCATTGGCTAGGTTTATCTGGCCAAAGAGAACAGCCAAACTGAGGTCATCATTTCAGCTTTCTGTTTGTGAGAGAGGGGAAAAGCCAAACTGAAAAAGCAAATGCATAGTCTTTACATGCTGACATGAGTTGAGGAATGTTCCAGTACAAAACAAAAGCAACAGGTTCAAGGGGGGAGAACATGAAATTTCATAGGAAAACCTGAATTCTGACAGGCACTAAAGAAATTAAAATAAAAACTGGAGAACATGAAATTTCATAGGAAAACCTGAATTCTGACAGGCACTAAAGAAATTAAAATAAAATCTGGCACATGGGTGTGTACTTGGATCCAATTCATTTCTTGTGATATCACAAGTAAAGAAAGATTAATTAACAATCCTTCATAAAAGTCATTTGTGCTTGTATGTCCCAGCTATTAAGGTGTTTGGAGAAATAAATTGTTAAGTCTGCGGTGTGGGGAAAACTGGAATTGTGGATAAAGGGCATACCATGCTCCATGCTGTGTTAGTGGGTCCTTATAGGTGGAGAGTGGTTCCTCAGGCTCAGCCTCTGCAAAGGTGTAAAAGACAGAGGTTGTGCCCAGCAAGTGCTTGGAAAAGAGACAAGAGAGGACAAAAGGAGGCAGCCCAGAGGAGGCTAAAGGATACTGCTTCCCTGCTCACATATGGGCAGTATCAGGAGGGAGAATTTGGCAAAGAAATGGACATCATCTGTTCAATGCATCAGGTCTGGTTTATCCTGGTGCTCTTGTGACCTGCTTTTAACTTCAGGTTTGCTAAAGAATGTCTTTATCCTGCACCTGCTCTCACAGCAAACCTGTCCTTGGCTTCTGGGGCCAGCAACAGCTTAATCACCGGAGAGCACACGGGGAAAGAGCCATGAGCAGGAAAACTCTGCTCACATGGGTTCTTCCTCCTTCCAGCCCTTGCGAGTTGAGGACTGTGGGAGAAGAAGCACATGCAGATGGAGAGGGGTTGTTTCATAGTCTGATATGACAAAGCCTGTATCTCATATGTGTAGCTGGCTTCATTTGAATTCCCAGCCAGGCAGTCTTTTGTGCTTCATTTTTTTCTGATGACAGCTGCTCTTTGATCGCACTTGCCTACCTAATAAGCTGTGATTGAGAACCTTTTATCTCCAAAAATTGTATCACTGTCATGTATAACTGGAATAATGGCAAGAAATTAATTGTGCTGAAACCAACACATCAAAATGGCTGAACTAATTAAATGTGCTGTTATGGTGAAATGACTTCAGAATATTTTCAATACTGTGCAAGCTGACTTGAGGCAGAAGGAAGCTTGTTAGCAGTACTTACATATAAATTTCTATTATGTGTTCTTCAAATGCTTGAGAATGGAGGTGCTTCGAAGAAGAGGAGGGTGCTGGGGCCACCATGGTGGCTGCTGGCAGAGGAGTCATGCTCTGGGAGCCGATGGGTGCCTCCTGCGGTGCCTCCTGCAGGGACTTTGGTTGGATTATTGCCATCTAGTTCTGTTTAGCACGAGCACTGAATCCACTCTGGAGCAGCAGCTGACAACAGAGCCAGCAGAACAGGTTAGTAATTCAATATTCAAGAGAAGTAGCTTTCATTTAATGACCTTTGGACTGAAAAAAAAAACAGATGATTAATTGGAGAGGGACAGAAAAAGCATCTTCTTTGAGCATGGTGGGTAGAGGTGGGTAGGTGAAAGCAAGTAGGAATTTCAAAAGCATTTCAGTGAGTTTTGTGCCATTTAAAAAGTTCCACCAGTGCTAAGAAGAACTTGAGAGGTGTGCAGACCCTGTTAATGTACCAACAATCACCTAACTGTTTTCTACTGGGCCTACGCAACTCAATCCCTCTGGTTTCTCTTCAAGTGACACTTTCACAGCTTTTAATTAAGCTTACTTTTGCACCTAAAATGCTGCTGTGTCATGTCTTGGCTGCGCCTATCTCATGTTGAAAGCTGTCTGGCATTTGAAACAAGGACTTTATAGCTATAGGCTTGCTAAGAGAAAGAATCATAGTGAACCTGGTGTCCAATGACATCAGCTCAACATCAGTGGCTGCAGTCATTTTGATCCAAAGCTTGGTGAAGGGGACACCACACATCCCTCACCCTCCTGCAAACCCAAGCAGTGCTAGAATATGAAAAGAAATATTTGATTTATAATACAGTTTAGGAGGGCTGAATTTTGAGATCTCTCCTTTATTCCCATCATCCTTGTGCCAGCTTTTTGTATTTATGTGTCAAAGACTGAGGTGTACAGGATTTTTCTCTGAGCATCGTAACCACAGGGGGGAGACTGTATGCCAAGGTGACCCCAAGCCCTGAGATTAATGCCTATTGTACGGGCTGTGTTTGAAGACATTACTATAAATGAGGGGGAAAAAAATGCAGCATAAGTGTTAATATTTTAAATACATGGTAATATTCTAGCTAATGTTACTGATATTTTGATTTTTGAAAAGTTGTTGTTCACTTTAAAGTTCATGCACTTTCTAATGCACTTCTCCAAATAACTGAATAGAGCAAACCAATTATTTGCCATCAAGGACAGAACACAGAGGGGGCCACAACTTAGGAGAACAATTTTAGCTGTTGGAAAATGCTATTTCAAATGTTTTTGAAATTGAAATGCTCTAACTATTTTTTATTTAGTCCGTTTAGTTTTAATAACCAGCCAGTTTCTCTATGGAGGTTTCTAAAAATAAATGCATTCATGCAAACGCTGCCAGGTGGAAGCTGGAGGACTGCCTTGTTCTCTGTGTGAGGTGTGAGTCCCAGATGAGGGCTCTGGACTGCTGCCAGGCTACTGTGTATTGTGCCTGAGTGATGGTGACTCCCCCAGCACTGGCTCTTCCCTGCAGCAAAGGCATTATTAACAGCTACGTGTGGATTTCCAGATGGGTATGGAGTGTGAACGGATGTAGCAGTTATACTTGGATTGTGTAAAATGGTCCTTTTTAGCTTATGAGCCTTGCAAAGAGTCTGGTGTCTCTGCTGGATTTTGGGGTGGGCAATCAGGACACAGCCCAAGGCTCCTGGCCAGCAAGGGATGGCAATGTGCTGAGTCTGCAGCACACAGGAGAAGGCTCTTGTGCTGTTCTTTCACCTTGGCCCCTTGCAAGGCTAAAATCAACTCACACCTCTCCTAAGCTTTGCAAAAGGCTGAAGTAAATTCATATATGCACAATAAAATTTAAAGCATTGTTTTATTAGTTCTATAAATCTCTTCCTTTAAAAAATACAACTACATCTGGCATCTAACTTCACCTATCAGAAGACAGAGTCTTTTTTGGTAATATTAGAGTCACATAACCCAATTTCCTTGATTACTCTCTTTTGTTCATAGGGCAAACCATGCACTTGGAGCAACGCCACTGTAGGGTGGAACAAAGCACTGCAAAAAAGACCTTTACAACAGAAAAATACAGATTTTATTAAGTGGAGTGAGGAAGAGAGGACAGATCTTCAACACCTCTTTTAAGACAGGACAAACTGTCCTCTCACACCTCCCTGCTGACTATGAAAACTTGCTCACCTTCTGTCTCAGATATGTAAAATCAGAGTCCCCTCCTCCAGAGGACAGGTAGTATTTGTGAATCTCTAATAAGTATGGGCAAACTTTTACTAACAGATTACATTTATTTCCTTTTTCAATACCTTAATGGAAACCAAAATACCAAGATAACACAAAGAAGAATGAAGATGTGGCCCTAAGATGCCAGAATGCTTCTTAACAGCTTTGAACGGGCTGGAAAATGAAGCTGATAACAGTCTAAGTGAACAACAGCATGGAGAGAAACTAAACATTAGGACTAACCTATGGTTACTGTACTGAAGTTAACGTACCCTTGTGTTTCACAAAGCTCCCAACAAGCAGGGGTCACCCTAAATTCAGACCAATTGGGGCACAAGATTTCTTAAAGCTGGCCATAAAAGATGGGGTTTATTTTCAGTTTTGCTTCAAATGCAGAAAACCAGGTGATGGTAAGTAATATTGGACTCTGAAATCCAAAGGTACAATTTGAAGTCAGTTCCAGTGATTTCCATCAGCATCAGTGAGACTGTGATTTGATTTGCTTCTATGAAACTTTTGCCCAAGGGACAGAGGATGGTGAGAGGCAGGACCTGACTTGGTGACTGGTCATGTGGAAGCCACTCTGGAGCTGAGCACAGGAATGGAGGTCACTTTCACTGTGTGTGGCTAAACAGCTAATCTCACTTCTCACATCCAAACCCCGGTCATCTAGGCTACTCATTCAGGTCCATTAAAACTCAGAAATATTTTCCCCTTTGGGGAAGTGGAGTTAAATGGGGTGAGTAACTTCTGCTTTCACAGACATCATTTGCAAGCGTACCATTTGCTCCTCTGTCTGGGAATGGTACTTGCTGATAGACTAAAGTCATAAATGTAATAATTTTGCTCGTGTCATCACCATCCCTTTTGGCCACGGTTCTGCTGCACTCACCTATCATGCAGAACTGCTACATGATATGCTGCTGAGTGCTGAAATTTTTCCCTCTGTAAAGAATAACACATAAGTCAGCCCCCTCCTTTTCTGCTTTTCACCACCCAGCAGTAGAAGCTGGGATGAAGTATAATTTTTAAATGTCCTTTGACACTTTCTATGAAGAGCACAGTATGATGCTTCTGCTTCTTGCTGGTGTTTGAACTCCTGTCCATCTTCTTTCTCCAGCTCCCAGGCTCCCAGGAGTGGGAATCTGGCACGCGATGCTGTGTGCTCCTGTGGCAGAACAGAAATAGCCCAAATTCGCAAGTAAAGTCCATAATCCTATCAGCTGCCTTTGGAGGATGGTGATACTATAGTTTAAAGAAAAACTGAAGAAGCTCAACATGAGCTATTAAGGATAAAATTGTCACAGAGTCGGGGGGTGAAGGTAAGCCCCTTTTCTTTGGCTGTCAGTTCTGTGTACATTTTGCATACATTCAATATACACAATGATATTTCCTGTGCCAAGCTGGGCGTAAATACCATTTCAGGTGTGGGGGGTTTGTGGTTGGTAATAATTATTGATCTCCATTACAGCTTAAAAAATAGCTAAATCCTGAATATTAGCACAATAGTATCAGATTGACACAACCAATGCCTGGCTAGGGTTGCACCATGCAGCAGTTCCATCACCTTAAAAAAGCGCAGTGCATTATTGTGCACAAAAATCAGTTTGGGTGGAAGGAAGGAAGAACTATTTCTCCAGTTCTTTCTGAGACCTCAGAGGCAAGTTGACTCTCTTTGACATTAAGTCAGGAAAGGATTCACCAAAACCTTGGTAAACTCAAACTTTGCTGTCTAAAAGTGGGTTTAAGCACTCACTTGAAAGCAACTATGTACCACCACGCATGGCTGAATCATTGCTTGCCCTCCACTGTCTAAGAACTGCCCTCCAATTCTCTGCCAGGTGGCTTTGGTGCATCTTTCTGCTCAAGAGAGCACAGCTGCTTTTGTACCTTAGTCATTGATCATAGCCAATGGATATAGAGGAGAAATCCCTGAAGTGTCCAGTTCCAGCTGCGTTTCCCTGCCTTGAGCTACCTGACCTGTGCCAGAAAGGAGCCTGAATATGAACCAGAATATACAACAAGGGCAGCAAGCACATCAAAGTGTAGGTACAAAACTGGTTGTGTTTCAGCAGGACGCAGCAGACCAGTTCACTGTGTATAACTTCACCCATGTTAAAGTCTTCTGATAAGCTTCCTCTCATGTTATTGTTGGTAGCCATGGGGGCAGTTTGTATAGACTTCTCCCAGGAGAAACAAACCAGCTCAACTCTCTCAGGTGGGCAGTACTCGGGCTTAAAAAAAAAAAAAGAAAAAGTAGCTCACATGTGAAAAATAGTTTGAGCACACAACACTTTTCAAACAATTATGAGAAATCACAAATGCTGAGCATGTGGATGGTCCTTTCACCAGAGGAGCTATTTACATCACATCCTCAGCTGCAAGCAGCAAAGCAAATTTCAGCTTCTCTACCAGATCATTTACTGGCTTTTGGATTGTCCCAAAGGTGCTGAGACAAGTCAGGTGGTTTAGCTAATTCAATTCACTTTGCAGTCAAGGTAAGCAAAAAGCAAGTGCTGGCTCAGCAGCTCTGTGGAGATGGAGCTGCACTGAGCAGAAATAGCTCCTCAGTTTCTGATGATTACAGGACATCCCAGAGGAAAATACAATAAGGTCAAGCAGAGAAATATGAAACAGTGGGGTGTTAAAATTCAATAACTTTTCCTCTTTGTGATTAAATTATTTTTTTTCTTGTTAAAAGAAAGGGTTGGGAAGGCTAGCTTAAATTTTGTTATGTGGGTTTGCATCTTTTCTGGGTTTCTCAGTTTTTGATTAAGAACCAAGTGACCTCATACCTTGTATGAGCCCCGCAAGTCATTCTTTCATAATTCGAAAGTGCAGTAACCACTTTTAAATTGAAAAATCTTTTCTGTAGTATTCCATTGTGCCCAGCTCTTTTGTAAATACCTTTACCAAGGTTTCTTAGTTCTATTAGTGCTAACCAGAATCAGCAGCAATTCTGTCCTGTTGGCTCAGTTTCTTCTCCTTCTACTTTTTTACTGCAATTGGCATATCTACTAGAGCCCTGGATGGTTATTTTTATTCATAAAACTGCTCTTCACAATTTTATCCTAACTTGCTTCACTTGGTTTCATGTATTTCTTTTTAGTGATTTCTGTCATTGAGACTCTATTTTGCCAAGCTGACCTTTGAAGATTTACTATATTTAATTATAAAAATAGCTTCTCATACCTCATAAACAATGTCCGTACCTCAAATAATTAGAACAGCAATTTATAAATAACATATGGTGGCTCTATCCATGTGGAGTTAAATGTCTGTAGTAAACATAGTGGAGGAAGACTTTAAGGAGAGCTGTTCAAGAGAATAATGCAATGGCAGTGAACATCTTAATACATGATGGTAATTAATGAAAAAGGAAATTTAGAGTGATTAAGGTTTACATCACTGTAAGCAGACATACCAATTTAGACAGAAGTTAAGAGTTCAAACAGCATACAAGAGATTATGGTTGGGATAGGTATAGATTATAGAAAGCTTAGAGGTAGACCATAGAAAGCTAAATGTGAAAATGAGTCTGTAAAATAATCCTGAGAAAGTTGGAAGCAAAATGCAATGATAGTCTGTCTTCTGAGCACCTCACAGCACCTTGAGGAGTCTTAGAGTAAGGAATAATCCTTTTAAATATTCTCTTTTATACCACGCTGTGGAGGACTAGAAGAAAAGCTTTCTAGTATTGACTGGAGCTGACAGAGGTGGCTGACTGCTTGACACAGCTGAAAGGATATGTGTCTCCTTGTGTCAGAGCCTTAGGAAGGCTTAAGAAACCCAGAAAGTCAGTGAGGTGAATACCATGGTATTTCTTCAGCCTCAAAAGCAATTTCATTAACCTGCAATATTTTGGAAATCATACTTGTTTCCAAACTCTGAGACATCTGGAATTGGTAAGAAAGGAAAATGATGGGTGAGATCCTGAAAAGACTGCCTGGTAAAGAGTTAAAGGCCAGTGGCATACTTAGTGCCAGGCAGCGTGTTTTGAAAGGAGAATCAGTCAAACAAATTTATATGGGGTGAAGGAAACTACCTTTGCCTCATGCATGAATCATCAGTTCACATATATAAGGAAGACAGGTGTGTGATGGTGGTAGGTGTGGTACCTCACATTAGTATTTTAATGGATGGATCTGTGGTGCATATAGGGGTGGATGAGACCCAGGCTGGGCTATCTGGCATGGATGATGCCACAGTGGTGAGCTGAGGTACTAGGAAATTAGAGGGGATGAGAGAAGTATATAAACCTGCATGGAGCTGCTGTGTAATTTTAATGAGTATGTTAGGGGCAAGTAAGGAAGCTAAGGAGGCTCTCCAGGGCTTTTGAGCTCCCATTGACTTTCTGCAGTTATTCCAAATGCAGCCATCACCTACAAAATTTGGCAGCTTGGCTACATTCAAAACAAGAACCTGATGGTACAAAGTACGGGCCCAGTATTCCCTATCTCCAGCAGTGAAAGTACTTCACAGCTGTCATGTCTGGTCAGATGAGATTTTACAGACTCCAGAGATTCAGATTATTCATTTAGTTTAAAGCAAGGTTGTGATCCCACAGCTGAAAGCGATGACGTTTCTGCAGAGAGTTCACAGCTAAACATCCTGCATTCTGGAAGGTATCCAATCCAGACATGAGAAGAAAACATTGGTTCTGCTGAAGCTAGTGGAAAAATTCCCATCAAGTTCAATGTTGGTAAAATTTCAGTTTGAACCTTCTGAGATAACCTGGCACAATTTAGAGAGAAGGTGTTACTCGAGTCTGGGGCGTTCTACTCTACAGCACAGCCATTACTGTCCCAGTTGGTAGCTGGGAAACCAAGGAATGAGTCAGTCCTGTCAGCTCAGGAAAAGAAACCTACCCTGTTTGACCTTTTCCTCAACACTAGTTGGAGAAATTAGATTAGAGTAAATGTTATGGGAGGTGCAGCATAGACAACGTTTTCATGTCTTTATATTGCTTAAGAAAACCTTGCTCATTTCTTGTTCACTCAGCATCTATCTAGATATTGATCCTGTGAGACAGTGAAAGATAGAAATCTTCTTCTGAAGATTTATCAAGATTTGTGTGCCTTGCTAACTGCTGAGTGAACTGGATTCTGTCCTGAGATTCCCCGTTATATACTTTAATTATGGAAAGGAGGATTGGGAAAGGACTGAGGTTTAATTACCCCATTCTGTGTCTGTAGGACCAGCCCGTCTTTAGCAGAGAAATGTCTAAGACATGTACTCAGTGTATAAACCAAGACATAAATCCTAACATATATTTATGTGTTGGAGATTCTTTCATCTCCCTTGGTGATCTACTGTAGCATTTATCAGTTCCATAGCACACATGCTTTCTTAACCCAAACTCCTCTGACTGCAAATGGAGTTGATTCCATTTTGGTTTAATTATTGGTGGAATTATCTTCCTCTGTAACGATCCTTGCATGTATATGAAGACTATTACTGTGTTTCTGTGATGCTTCTCTATTCTACAATGAATAAAGACTTTTTCTTTATTTAAAGTTTCTTCCAATTTTTTTTTCTATGAGGCTGAGGGTTTTTTAAGTTCTTGTTATTTTATTTCTCTCCTCTAAACATTTTCTCATTTGTCTAGAACATTAAGTGAAATGTCCAGAGTAAAATGCTGTACTGCAGCAACAACTTTCCATTAAATAAATCAATCTGTATAAAGGGAACAAAAATGTAGAATGACTTGCACAAAAAATAAAATAATTTCAAAATGCCATTAAGTATTCCTATCACAATTCTCACTGAATACACAGCAAGGCAAATGTCATGGACTGACCCACTGCCAGTAATGCAGAACCACTTTTTCTCTGTCTTCTTGCTGTTCCTGTCCAGCAAGGAACTTCCATGGCCTCAGTTTGGGTGGTGTTATTTGGCTTCTGCTGAGGAAAAAGGACCAGGCTACCATTTAATCCTGATTTATTTTCTGCACTAAGTACTGGTGGCATCTTTCAGGCATTGTAGCCTTGCAAAGACAAACTGCAATGCAATGTGTTCTGCATTTCAACGTCTGAATGTCATCAGGCTCACATCTGCATTAGCCTCACTGGGCAGCAAAAGAAGGGTTACACATACCACACCTGGGGCTGGTGACAACTAGTGTAACAAAGCAATGCGGAAAATCCAATGTTAATGTCCTCCCAAAGATTAATTGCTGTTGAAGATGAGGGTAGAATTTCTCAGATTATTAGAATTTGTACCTGGAACAAGACGTATATTCTTCCCTTTCTGGGCTAGCACTTACTGTCTGCAAGTGCCTGCCAAGAAAGACATTTAGAGTCAGATTGTTGATAGTGTGAAGGAAATTTTCAGTTCCCTTTAAGTACAGAAATTTTGATGTAGAACTAAGACTTTGAAATATGCAAAGGAGCCTAATGTGCAATGGGGCAGAAGCCCTCTCCAGCTGTGGAATTGGCCAAAGTTATGGAATAGGAAGTGCTTGTTTTAAAGCGTGCAAGACACTGTGCTGGCTTGCAGCTTAAATTATGCATTTTCCCCTTCCTGCAGGCCTGCACTGTGTGTCCATGGCTGAACACACAGTCCTTGGCCACAATGGAAAGAAGCTGTCTGGATAACAAAGGAAATGGACGATTTGCTACTAGGCAGAACATCCAATTCTCACTGAGCCGGTTGTCCTTAATGACACTGGAGTGTGCTGTTAGGACGGATGCAGCTACATTCCTGAGAAAGGAGCACTATCTACAAAAAAAAAAAAAAAAAGAAAAAAAAAAAAAAAAAAAAAAAAAAAAAAAAAAAAAAAAAAAAAAAACAATCAGTGTTCAGCTTCTGGTAGCTCAACTTATGATAGTGGTTATCACCTCAGTAGATGAAGAGGAAAGAAAATTTAAAACTTACAAGGGAAATGAGAGTAACTCCATGTCTGGACAAGATTTCTTTAATGCTTCCTCATTCTGAACTGAACTAATCTTGTTGCCATCATGGTCAAACTTCCTCTGCTCTTCTTCCTTTCCCACATACTTACACCATTGGTTAAACGTACGTCCTTTACCATTCACACCGATGTCCTGCAAATGCATTTTTTTAGTTTCAGATTTAGTCTGAGGCCCAGGGCACTCACAAGGGCACTTCTGCTTTTGCATTCAGAGCTGTGTGGAAACACTCACAGCTGAGTTTACCACTACCAGTGGGAGTGACCCTGAACATGGAGCATGGTAAGTCCAGCCTGGGCTCTCTGCTGGAGGGAGCAGCAGCTTTGGATGGTCAGTGGCTGGAGACAGAGCCAGCTGAAATCAATTCTACTCTCACCAGTAACACAGGTGCCTCTTTGTGCTCGCTGTGCTCAGCAAAATACACAAATTTCTTTTTGCTTTCTACCATCAGCCATGAAAAATGTTGGAAGCTGTCATCTCCCTAGATGAGTATCATTTCTTGTGACATCGCTTTAAACAAGTGTATGAGAGAAAAGCAGAGGAAAAGCACAACGCAGAAATTAGTATTTAATATTACTTGAAATGGCAGTAAATGCTACCCAATGGAGCAGTTTTTTCACAGCATAATCTGTTGACATGATAGTCAATGTGAAATGCAAACATAATCTCTACATGAGCCTGAGACAGCAAATGCATGAAGCATCTTCAGTGCAGAGGAGAAGCCCGTGGGTGTGTTGGCATTGGCAGTATTGACTAGCTGACATCTAACTCTGAAGGGAAACCCTCAAAGCTAAGTGAAGCAAGCAAAAAATCAAAAACATGTCCTCAGCTTGTGGCTACAGAGCTGTGTACTCTGCAAGACTGCATGGTAAGAGCTGCAGTATTTCTTTAAGTACTCTGGGAGATATATGAAATGTTTGTTACATCCAAGAGCGAGCCATAAAGTATAACACAGAACAGTCATTAAGAAGGCACTGACTAGTTTAGTTTAAATTATTGAATAGTCAAGCTATGGCAGTGATACAGAACATATTCCTATAAAACATGAGGGTGTCTTTGACTGTAATAGGACTGTCCTTTTATATTTCATTGTCAGAAAAGTATACTAACTGCAAAATACTGCTTGGCCCTCATAAAACCGTACTCAGTTTTTGAGAGCTTTATTTATGGGATAAGCAGTGCAATGACATTTTAAATGCTTTCTCTTTGAATAGCAATAATGATCTAATGATTATGTAAGTGATTTTTTCAAACAGTCCTGTTTGAAACTAAAATATATGAAAAGTATTGCCATGTAAATGTCAGTGAAAGTAATTAAGCAGTGAGAAATTTAAGTTGTTCCCTTTTCCTCTCTTCTAATGATATTTTAAAAAGCAAGCAGAACTACGATGTCCTGGGAAATACTATGGGATCACAATGTGGCATGACTTAAGGAAGGGATTCCATCTCCTCTATTGCACTTGCCACATAGCATTTCTATAAAAATTCTGTATAAATCAACTGCACACTGGACCTCTTAAATGTAATTTAATGTCAAACAGTCATTTTTGAGTGTAAACTCCTACCTCCATTATAACAAAAAACAATTTATCAGAGGACTAATAGCCTGAAAGATATTGAACATTTCAGAATGAAAAGGCTGCTAAGCATGTTGCCCACTGACTCTATGAATTTCTGATAATGGAATATTTTTAGTACAGATGAGGCAGTATGTTTCAGAAATCATTTAGCAGGAGACGTCCTTCAGTCGTCTTGCAACAACAATGGTTTAGATACAGCTGATCCTTGAGGACAGAAAATGCAAGTCAGCTGATGTCTTGAGGTTTCTTACTGAAAGTTTGCGTTTCCGTGATTCTGTGATTTTTTTTACAAAACCAGTCAAATTAAGTAGGACAAATTAAGATAAAAAAATGACAAGGCAGAACTCTCTAGAACTAGAATAAATTTCCTAATAATTTCTCTGGGATTTTTTTTTTTAAGTTTAATGGGTATCACTGAGAACTTATCTTTATTTTCTTGCATACTTTCTTGTATATTTATGCTAACACCAATATCATGATGTTGATGTATTTGTATGCTGACTTATTTTTATATATGACATGTTCTACACTCAATGAATTCAGTCACTCATTAATTTTCTGTACAGCAGCATATATTTCATTATATGTTTTTCCCTCCTGCAGACTGCAGAGATAGATATCTCTGAAGAGACATTTGTCACTGATTATGGCAGAAAACACTCTTGAATTATGAGCTGTGTACTGAGTTTCTCTTTCTTTTGATGTCTTGACTTACTCAGTCGGTTTTGTATATAAAAGTCACTTCCAAGACAAAATCTCCATGTCACCCTTCATTTAATTACAACCTATTATTTGATTCAATTCTGTTTCTGCTATTAAAGATGCTACATTATTTTATTAATATTTCCAGTAATTTGTAGAGACTATGCTGCAGCCTGTTTTTTTATCTTGAAGAGATTATGACTCAAGAGGCTTTGCTATTTATTTAAACAGATATTTTACTAAACAAAAAGGAATTAAGAAACCATCTGTTGCTTGTAGGTGCTGTTTTTCCACTGTTAAAGGGAGTGTATGTGTGTATATTGTGAATATACAGTAATATACACCTACATATAAATAAAAGTAGAACACCATTATGCATCATGAGCCTAAAGGCTGATATTTCTCTATCTGTTTATGGAAATTATATTTGAGATACTGATAGTTTACTTCAATGCACATAAATTTGCATCGTCTTGATGGACTTTATACCATCATTATAGCGTATGTGCTACAAGATCCTTGATAAGTCGGGGGTATCCTGATTCATGTAGAACACATGAGATGGCTGTTAGGTGTTCTGGGGAAAAGAGGTGGCAGGGTTTGGAGTGGTGCAGTTTGGAGTCCACTGCAACAGAGTCATTGATGATACGTTGCATGTTTAACATTCCATCAGAACTTTTTTGTGATTTAGTACACATTGTCTCATCTGCCGTCTTCTCTAAAGTGTCTTCCTGTCATCAATGGCACCTATGTATTTTGTAAGGATAAGTTTTTTCTCTGGGGTTCCAGTCATTCACTGTCACCTGATAACCTATTTATGTCCCTCCAAGGTCATAGTGTCAGACTTCTTGCCAAATGTCTTGATCAAAAATGTTGCTGAGAAGCTGCAGTGTCTCACTAGGAGACATGACTTGCCTGGTAGTCACCACACTCAATTGCTATTTTCAGGTTTTTAAGATGAGTAAAGATTATTACAGTTTAACACCCCCAAAACAGGATGATGAAACAGTGATTTTGAAAGCTGATCGTTTCCTAGACAGCCTCAGTCAGCAATAGCTAAATGATCTCCCTAAAGAAGATCCCTATGAGAGGCTATAATGACAACCAGTCCTATGGTTGGTATCTTACTGCCACGGTGTGTTTAGGTCCCCTACATCCAGTATAGGCCTATTTTGGACAAAACGGATAAAATGGAGGAAAACCTGTTCTGTCACTTGCCTGGTTCTGCAGTAAGACTTGGCTCATTGGGCAGTACATTTTGGTGATCTCTCACTTCTTTTGACCTGCCTCACACCAGTCTGCAATTGCATATGGGTAAAGAGTAACCTCCCAGTCCTCAGCTGGACACCATGGGCAAAATTTTGCTCTGAACTTTCGTCAATGCAAAGTGTTTAGGAATATCTACATTTTCAGAAAGGACCTGGTGCATAACGAACTACTCAGGACCAGTAAGAAGTGCTATGGGCCTCAACAAAAAACACTTATTAGCTCCCTTATTTTTTACTTGATCTGTACCGTAGACAGGACTCTGCACGGCCCACTCCTACACTAGTGAGATGTTTGCCTCCTGCCCCTAGTACAGAGGGAGTGTCCCTCACCTCACATCTCATTTGGACTGCCAAACAAACTTTAAGGCCAAGAACAAAAGGTCTTCTTTCTGTCTGATTTTCTGTGAGCATGTTGTATTCAGTAGTTTCAAAACTCTAGATATTTTATAAACATCAGCTGGATTTATCGCCTGTGACTTCATGCTCTTCTTCCAGGAATTAGCTCTTTGAAGTGCTTTCCCAGAGAATATTACAACTAAGATATGTCAGTTCCATTTTAAACTTACTGACACTGCTCTATCTTTTCAGATAGATAAAACAACCAGTTCCCAGACTGCCAGAATTTAAACTAGTCTCTTAAGCATGCAACAGATTGGTGTAGTGAAAAGGTACCCTTAATGCCTTTCCATGCTCTGGAGACCCCAAAGGAAAGGAAGAAAATGTGTACCTGCTCTAAACATTGTGACTCATTCTATCCAACTGCAGATGTGATTGCTCAAGGACATGGTGCTCAAGGAGCTGTAAGTGTGCAACACTGGGAACCTATTTAGTACAGCACTGATTGATTTTAAAGAAACAAGTATTTAGAAAATTCAGTCACATATATAAATGCTGTCATCCTCTTGCATAAAGGCTAGCACCAGATTACCAAAAAACGACAGTCCTTTTTCCCTCCTAGTGAAGCTAAGCCATGAGACTGAAATGAGAGTGCCACAAGAAAAAAAAGTGCTCCTTGATGAGCAGTCTTACTGGGAGAAGAGGTTTGGGGTATCATGCTACCCAGTCTGTGTATTTTAGTCAGTGGTCTTTAGTTCAAAAATCATGAGCGACAGGGAGTCAGGACCAGAGCCCTGATAAGTTCTAAAACATCAGTATCCATCTATTTTATCTATGTCTGTTGTGCCTTGCAAAAGCAAAGGACAAAATTCCCTTGCAGAGAATGAGAAAAGACACCTCTCCCTCTCTCTAGATGGCTCTTTGAAAGCAGCTTTTCAGAAGGTGATTCACATCCCAGTCTTCAGTTTAGGTTAAAGAATAAGAGATCATTGGCATATCTTCATGATTCCAGCCTGAAGGACCAAACTAACAATTTGGGTTCTTTCACTAAAAGTTACTGTCTTGTCATAGCTTCTGCTTCTTCTCTAAATGCTTGTAGGTTTTGTGTGTTTGGTGTGCCATTGTAGAAATAACCATAAAACACTCCAGCTAATTGAAAGAAATAATGAAAAGAAAATCCAAAAAGACAGATTAACAGTATGGTATTGAATTATGCTTCTGGGACTGGACAGGTGAATAAAGTGCCAAACTGAATAAAATCATTTGAACGTTGCTGCTTTGCAGGGTAAACCCACTCTTTTAAAGAGGGAATGACTAAAGGTGTTTGAAGGTTTGGTTTCAGAGGTGATAGAAAATGTTCCTTATACCTCAAGACACTTACAGAGAAGTTAGAAAAATGAAAAACATTAACAGATTTGAAAACTCTTAGGCATTCAGTCTTGATTTTTACCTGAAATGCCATAATCTCCAACACTGTTTAACGTGGATTTGCTACTTGCGTAGCTGCCCTTTGCGTTGCTCGTACTGACAGCATCATTGTCCCCACAAAATATATTACATTTTGTTCCTTAATGTTTAATCACTCCACTTTCCTATTAACAAAAGCAGCAAGTGGGATACTAGCTTCTTTCCTCCCTGCTGAGCAGAACATTTTATGCAGTTTCCTTACAATAGACGGTAAGTAGAAATAGAGACTGGTTACTCTGAATTGCTGCTATGGATACGAGTTTCTTATCTCTGTCACTGCTCTAAGACTTCATGGAGTGCTTGTTAGCACATTAACTAAAAGGCATTTAATAATGAATATAGCTGTATCTCATTAAACTATACTGCCCATCTTGTTAGGTTATAGTACATTCTGCAGAAACAAATGTCAAAGGTCCATTTTCCTTGTAAAATATAAGCATCAAACTAAGACATACAAAACCCTTAGTACAGATGTTACTAAGAACTGACAGACAGCCTCACAAAGGGCTTAAAAAAGGCCAGAACTGACTAAGAAGAATTTCAGATACATATAAGCCTTTGCCAAGAATATATCAAATGTTTTCAAATAATTCATTAACCAAAATTTGAGGAAATGAAATTCTGATACTCTTTGTATAATATTCCTTATGCTATTACTGGCATATAAGTAGGTCAGTGCTATGTCATTATAGAACACTAAATGGCACATCTTCCCTAAAGACATCCATTTCTGTGGCCGTCAAAAATCTCAAACATAAAAGCAGTGAGATGAACAGACAAATGAAATCGATTTAATTCAGCAGCATGAGGACATGGGTTGTACTTCTTACCAAGATTAAATAAATGGACACTTACATGACTGGAGTGTGTGAAATGACTTGATTTGTTTCACATACACTCAGTATTGTCTTAGCAACATATCTCATATCAAGGATAACAAAGGAAGTAACTCTTGCATTTTTATTTGACAGTGGCAGAAATACAATACCACAGTTACTATTAGTGAAGAGCTCTTCATGTCATTCTGCAGCTCCCTCTTATTCTTCTTTCATTTTAGGCTCTCTGAAGGTGACATTTTCAAAGACCTTCATCCTTCAGTCACATAAACTAACCAACTGGCTATTTCCATACATAAACTGTGCACTAGCACACACAAAAGTGTGTGTTAAAACTATGAGCCGACTTTTCTGGACTGCTTGAAAAAATTACGAGCTTGAGTGATAAGTACACTGAACGTTTGTGCCCAAAGAACACTTGAGTGTTGCTTCTAGTACCAGGAGCACAAAAAAAAAAGGAAAATAGAAGCAATAGAAGATAATATATAAGATAATATTCTGCAGGACCAGAAAGTAGCATGCTAATAGTTAACTTTATGGAGTGCTGTGTGCCCGCTCTTCAGTGTGTTGAGTTACATAGCTCTTATAAAATAAAATTTCAGAACATTTACAGGTTCTCATTAGTGCTGTAATGAACAAGACCGCTGCAATCTGGGATGATCCAAAGTCTGTTTAAATATCTAGAAAAACTTGCAATGACTGCCCATACTGTATCTCAGGCATATGCTTCACGTGTTTGGGATTCTTAATTGAATACAGATGTTTTGCCAGGGAAGGAGGCACGTGAGTGATTTGCTTAGTCAAGGTCTATGAAAAAAATGAGATTATCCTGTCAGCACATAATGGTAATTATCTAATGCTGCTTGGCTTCTGAAGCACTTCCTTGTATCTTGAACTAATTCAATACTAATTCACTGAATACATTGAACCAGGAATATTGTGCTATTAAATTAACTTAAATAGCTTTGTAGCAACCTGGCAGCAACTCAGCTGGCGTTGCATAGATCTTCATCATCGGTTATCCCTGGTGTCCTTACAAACCAATGTGTTTTACTGGGACTTCTGCTGCTGAGGCTGCATCACTTTAAGTATAAAGTACTGAATGTGAGATTAATAATCCATATAGTCTACTTGTTTCCCTTGGGCAGCTAATAAAACAATTAAAAAAATAAAACATGATTTTTCTTCCTTGGATGTTTGATCTCAAAATAATCTTATTAATGCTGAGATATGAAATGGTCATAAACCCAGGCTTTGTTGCATACTCTTTGAGCAAATTTTGAGACTATCCATGAAGAAATTTAATTACCTGCTCTACAAGTGGCACGTGACAGGCCCAACTGCAGACCACAAGACGCTGCACAAATATAGGCTTTGTTTAAAAACTATCAGAGCAGGCAGACTTGGATTTATCAGAATGGATTTATTTACTTTGACAGTTTATGCCTTGACTCAGTTCACCGAAGTACTTAACAAATGAGACACTTCAGAGATTTCTTTTGGAGCAATGATGTACTAATATTCATAGATAAATGTCTGTGAAGAATACATTCACAAACGTTGCATTTTGATGGAAACCTTCATCAAGCAAACCCATGCCTGGGAACTCTCACTATGTGCATAATGCCTGATTAATGAGCAAGTGAGAACAGGCCTTGAACACTGTGAGTGCTTCTTAATAAAGAATGCTACAAATAATTTATATTAAGAGGGAAATTTATTATCTGGCATTGTTCAAGAATAATCCTTACTAAATCCAGAAAAAACAGGCTGTCATGGCTCTTGGAGCAGCCCTGTGTCAGGGGTTTTGCTGCTGCTGCCCCAGAGCGGTGGGTGTCCCTGGGCTGTGGGAGAAACTCACGGCTGCCCCCATCCCCAGGGAGCTGCTCAACAGCCGAGGCTAGGGGCGGTGTTTTTCAGTGCTATTTTTCAAGATTTAAAGACTTTATTTAAGAACTAAACACAAAGAAAGACTAAGAGCACCAGAGGAATGCCAGATAACCACATTTTATTTTAGGCGTATAGCGTTCAGATTTGTTTCACAACTAACTCAGCCTCACCTAAACCCCACAGAAACAGAAGTAGTACCTCAGAAAGTCAAGTGACTAAAAGATAAATTAAAATTCAAAAGATGCTTTGAGGATTTTCATCACAATGTTGAAGGCATTATAAAATCATCTAATGAGGGGAAAATCACAACCCTGCCTCACTGATAGCAGCGAATTGTTTATGTCTGAGATGGGCCCAATAACAAAACATTTCTATGGAAGTAGTGTGGTATGACTTTAAGTCCTTCAGCAACACAATTCCTCTGAGAGACACTGGTCTGAGTGTCATGCTTCTTATCCCTGGGCTTCAGAATGTGGTTTTTGAAAGAAATATTTATTACAAAAGCATAGAAGAAATTGAATGTATTGTATCAGTGAATTTAAAGTAATTTGAGCGCATGGTACTAAAATCTCGACTTGCTAAAAAGCTGAATTGTTGTAGGTTCAGTGGCAAAATACCCAAAAAATTGATAATAAAAGCAACAAATAACTGAAGTGTCGTCAAATAAAATTATACAGACAGTTAAACCAGTTATGTAAAAAGGTGAAATTAAATGCTGTATGCCTCCCCCTCAGTGCTCCTGGAGAAAAAAAGACCTTTTCATCATTGCATGTTTGTGTTTCACAAGTTCTGAAATTATGAAAAAGCCAAGATCAGGATAGCTATAGGAAGTGTGTGTTGGAATGACCATCAAATCAGTATTAGATATAGGAAAAAGCAAAGAGCAAGGAAAGAATGTGTAATGTGAAAGAAAGGATGAAGAGAGAAACAGAAAGGAAAAAAAAAAACATTATTTTCATTATTAAACCAGACTTTGGGAGGACTTGGCAAGATAGAAACTGGCTAGTCAAAATAACAGTGATTAAAGAGGTATCTCCTCACCCACATCAGCGCTGGCTCTTGCAGTCCAGAGACTCTAAAGGTAGCTGTTGCTCAAGACACATCAGGACTTGGCAGAGGGGGGAAACCACCACAGACACTCATGTGCCATATTTTTCAAGCTTATCCTGTCATTCAGCAAAACTGAGTTTGGGAAGGCTTGCTTTAGGCTCTCAGATGCACCTGAGGATAAGTCATAGCCTATGATTAATAGCTACATATTTGTGAAGAGAAAAATAGGAGGATTTCTGTTAGGTTTAAAACACCTATTTAATCTGTGTCTCTCTAGAAAAGTCCTTCATTATGTTATTTTAATTAATGCAATTTAATTAACATCAGTTCCGTGAGATTATTGACCCATATTCACATTTTATAAAGTGTTCTGATAATCCATGATAAACTAATAAGAATGACTTTTACTGAAACTCCTCTCACCATCTCTCAATGATTTCTGATCATGACTGTTAGTAAAAAGGACTTATAGTTAATATTTGAGAATTAGATTATCTTCTTTTTGTTCATGTAGATAAAACCATTTCTATTGAAGGAAGAAGCATTCTGTTACAAGCTCTCCAAATACAGAAGTACCAAATATCTGTATCTGAAGTAACTGGTTTTAGTTATTTGGTTTCTTTTTTTTTTTTTTTTTCATTTCCTTTGGAATGAAATTATTCTAATTAAGGACTGCACTGATTTTACTTGACTCTAATTGCAGTATTTCCTAAGACAGAGCAAAATCAAGTGAGAAAAGGAGTGAGAGGCTCATCAGGAGTTGGATGTGAAAATAAATGGATATTAAATTCAGCTTTTTATGTTCTGTTTTACACTGATTATAAAATACTTTTCAATCAACTCAAAATACTTCTGCTATGCTATACAATGCAAGTAGAGTCCATATGTTACAGAAAATAATATTCTACTAATAGAGGGATACAGATTCATGCTAACAATTCTTTTTTGCTCACGTATTTCATTAAATCCATAGGACTTCTGTGCTGTAAGGCTTTCAAAGTAGGGAATTCTGAAAAGAAGAAATCAAATACATTATGGATGGTGTTCAGAAATTTCTGATGTATTCCTTTCCTTGGTTCATTTTGCTTTCAGTCAGTTTTATTCTGGAAGCTACTCCTAACAAAAGAATGCAAATGGAGAATAAAACCCCTAGCTGTACGTATATATGGGTACAGCCAGATATAGATGAACTGTAGGCACTCAGAAAGGTGCCTTTAGACAATTTTGTGAAAATAGTGCCTTCTTGCTCAGTGGTGGTCAAAAGTCAAAGAGAATATTAAATAAGGATCTTTAATTAAGAACCTTAATGTATTTCTTAGCAAACAGAAACATCACTAAGTCATTGTAGAAATCATTTGGTTCATCCACTTCTTTATCACTGTGTGCAGCTGTTTCCTGTTGGGAAAGCGATGCAGGAAAGCCAGACATAATATGAAGAAGGAAGAACACAGTCAGAGGGACAGAGTGTCTGCCTTATCGGGACAGATTAAATAGGTAGCTCAGTGCCACACAGCTGCTCACTCACTCTCCCCCAGGGGAAGGGGGAGAGAAACCTAAGAGTAAAAGTGAGAAAACCTGTGGGTTCAGATTAAGACCATTTAACAGGTAAAGTCAAAGCTGTGCACACAAACAAAGCAAAATAAGGAACTGATTCACCACTTCTATTGGCAGGCAAGTGTTCAGCCATCTCCAGACAAGCAGGGCTCCATCACACGTAACAGGGACTTGGGAAGACAAATGCCATAACTCCAAACATCCTCTTTCCTCCTCCTTCCCCCAGCTTTTATTGCTCAGCACAATGATATATNAACAAAAGAATGCAAATGGAGAATAAAACCCCTAGCTGTACGTATATATGGGTACAGCCAGATATAGATGAACTGTAGGCACTCAGAAAGGTGCCTTTAGACAATTTTGTGAAAATAGTGCCTTCTTGCTCAGTGGTGGTCAAAAGTCAAAGAGAATATTAAATAAGGATCTTTAATTAATGTATTTCTTAGCAAACAGAAACATCACTAAGTCATTGTAGAAATCATTTGGTTCATCCACTTCTTTATCACTGTGTGCAGCTGTTTCCTGTTGGGAAAGCGATGCAGGAAAGCCAGACATAATATGAAGAAGGAAGAACACAGTCAGAGGGACAGAGTGTCTGCCTTATCGGGACAGATTAAATAGGTAGCTCAGTGCCACACAGCTGCTCACTCACTCTCCCCCAGGGGAAGGGGGAGAGAAACCTAAGAGTAAAAGTGAGAAAACCTGTGGGTTCAGATTAAGACCATTTAACAGGTAAAGTCAAAGCTGTGCACACAAACAAAGCAAAATAAGGAACTGATTCACCACTTCTATTGGCAGGCAAGTGTTCAGCCATCTCCAGACAAGCAGGGCTCCATCACACGTAACAGGGACTTGGGAAGACAAATGCCATAACTCCAAACATCCTCTTTCCTCCTCCTTCCCCCAGCTTTTATTGCTCAGCACAATGATATATGGCATGGAATATCCCTTTGGTCAGCTGGGGTCAGCTGTCCCAGCTGTGCCCCGTCCCAACATCTTGTGCACCTCCAGACTCCTCGCTGGCCGGGCAGCTTGAGGAGCAGTGAATGCCCTGGCCCTGTGTAAGCACTGCTCAGCAATCATTAAAACACCCCTGTGTTATCAACACTGTTTTCATCACAAATCCAAAATGGCACCCTATGGGCTGCTACAAAGAAAATTAACTGTATCCCTGCCAAAACCAGGACCATAACCCAGCACTTCCTGGTTTCAAAGAGCGATGACTATGGAGAGGTACCCTAGCATCAACTCACGAATGGGGCAACAAGGAAAGCTTTATTCACAAATTCTCATAATATAAAACTTAAGAGACACCCAATTAAGTGATTGGGTTACGGTGCTAAAATAAAAACAATTACTTTTTCAGACAATGCATCAAGAAATTGAGTTACTTGGACTTTAAGGATGCTGTGCCAGTCAAAAAGATAATCATGTTCAGTCCAATTCATGGAGGGCAAATCTAAGGGTGAGTATTAAGTAGTTAGCAGTTGCTGGATGCAACTTTGACTCAAGATGTTCCCAGACTATAAACTGCAAATTGAGAGAACACAGGCAGAGAGAATAATTTTATCTATAGTTTTCTTCCCGTCACTTTTTCTCCTCCATCCACCACAAATTTCTGCCAGAGAAAGACTGATCACCTGGGCTTATCTCAGAATTGATATAGTGTGGCATTTTTGCTCTTATCCTCGAAGACATTATTCCCAAGTGAACACAAACCAAGACTGAAGAAGTGAAATTCCTCATGCCTTATGTGAGCCTATGTGGCTGCAGTAATCTCTAAATAGGTATGTAAAGTTGTAGGGGAAGTTCAGTTCACATTGCACATAAATAACATCTTTATGAAAGGACTAAAAATGCATGTGTAAAAATAAAGCTCTCTGGAAATGTGAATTAAACAGTGTCACTTTGGCAAGCAAATATTTAGAAGAATGGAAAAAACCTGCAACGTTATCCACACATTTATGTAAGCAGTAAATGCAGTTTATGAGCGGATGTTATCATAACCTATGCTCACGATCACGTTGCTGTTCTCTGCAATTGCCAGGGCAAAACATTTCTGCAAGAACATAAAGATAATGGCACAGTTAAATTTAGCTGACTATTTTAATCTTAAAATTCAGCCTATAAACACATGTAATTGATAGTATATGAATGAGTCATGGAAACTTGCTTTTTATGAAGAAAATTATGAATGTTCAGATCTGGCTTTTTTCATTACTTTTTATATCACTAGCTTCCTTCCAGTATGCAGCTTTGTGATCATTGATCCACAACATTTATAGTAATTTAAATGTATTTCAGATGCTGGGTAACATGGCTCCTGCCATGTCAAAATGCTTATGAGTTTCCAAGCTAGTCTACTTCCATTGTTGTTCTTTATGAGCAGGCCATTATTTACTAAGTCTTTAATGATGAATTACTGCTTTCCTCAGGCTGGAACACATCCCTTTCACAGCCAGCTTGCCAAGTTCTCTGCTTTGAGCTTCCAGTCCAGCACAACTGGGAAGGTCAGCTATGACCAGCAAAGAAAAGGCACTGAGACACAAAGGTGGTTCTGGGAGATGCATGAAACTACCTTGATGAGCTCAGATGCCAGCTGATGTGGTGATGTCCTGCAATCTCCCCCACTCTGCCTTGCAAGGCTTCATGGTCACAGAGAACTGTGCTAGGTGCATACTTCCAGGCATACTTCCAGTTATACATGCCTTTGACTTTGTTCGGTTTGGAGACAGGTAGAAGCAAGCAGAAAAAGAGGACAAGTTGACATGCAAATATTATTTCAATTAGCTTTTGAAATTATAACCTGAACTTTCAAAAATTATGAAGACAGTTCTCATGCTGCACTCAGCCAGCAAATCATTTGCGTGCCAGGACAGCCCCATGGGACCGCTGGGAGGGCTTGTAGACAAACCAAGTGGCTTTTGAGTGGAAATGAGCTAGCCACAGCCAGTGGGACTAGTTGTGGTATTGTCACAGGATCCTGAAAAGCCTCAAACTGGATGGAAACAGGGAAAGCCATGAAAGCTGCTACCTCATCCATTCACATAAGTTTTGAGATACCCTTCTTTTTAGTTATTTAGCATATGTGGAATGTTACTCATGTTGACCACATGAAACATCTGGTGTGCAGCTCATAGGGGCAGAAGTATCACCATACTTCAAGAATGCAGCAAAATGCTCCTATTGCCACAGCTGCAAGGGAACTGGGAAACCAGCTCTGTCCTCATTTACAATTCTACACATTTCAGAGACGTCTCCATTGGTTCCTATAAAGAAGAATTTGGAGCTAGACACTTAAAAGGTGACCCCTTTCTGGCTGAAAAAGAAACACAAATGCATTTCTAGTCATTTAAATAGTTACCAGCATGTACCCATACATGTTTCTGAGAGACAGCTTTGAACAACTCAATTATTATAAATTGATTTGATTAATTCATCAGCACAGGAGTCAACACATGGTCGGAGTGTCATTTGACTCTGCAAGTGCCAACTACAAATTCCTATCACTAACTGGCACCCAAAACTGTAAGTCTTCTAGCAAAAACTGTCTATAGACCAAAGCACCAAACTTGTATTGCATGTCTAGAGAATAGCAGGCATAGTAAGTACTCATATATATATATATATATATATATGAAAGGAGAGGACGTCAGACAGGCAGCTATGAGAGTAGTGTGACACCCTTTAGTTTTTTTAAGGAAATAGTAATATAAGGAATGGAACAAATAGAAAATGGGAGGAAATAAATATGAATTTGCTACAGCTAACTGTGCCAGAAAAATAAAGTGCCCCTGTTTGATAACACTTGATCTCTTTGGGAAAGAGAGAGCTATATGTGCTTGAATTAGGTGTTCCTGCTCTGGCAATCCCTGATATACTGTGATTCCACGATTCTGTGAAGTACTGCAAAACATTTGGCCTGTGATTGTCTGGAAATGTGAGTTGGGCAAAGAAGATGGGGATTAGTATAAGCAGTGTAGAAAAAAAGATGAAATGGCAGGCAATCCTATTTAGCGTGGAGGGACATATCCGACAAATTCCTCAGGAATCAGTCTTGAGACTAATCTCATTTAACAGTTTTCATGAATTAGATTCACAAGGCCTGTGCCTAGTCATGAGGGAATTTACTAATGAAACTGGCTGATGACACAAAGTCAAGACAAATCACCCTTAGAAAAGGATTTGTTGTGTAAAGAAAATATAGTCACGTGGCACTTGAGGATCAAAATGTTAGAAACAGATTTAAACATAATGTGAGATGGAGACCCACTGAGCAAAGGGCTGCTATGATAAACTTTGGCTATGAACCAAAGTGCCATCCTTGGAGGTTCTGAGGCTTGGCTAGACATGACTAAAGCTGTGATCATCCAGGATGGCAACAGTTTCTCTCTGAGAGGAAGACTGGACCAGGGAGCCAGAGGTCTTTTCCAGCCACATTTCTATGTTTCTGTGAAAATGAAAGACTGCTGAATTATTCACATTATGGACTAAGACCTGCCATTGCTCCTCTGAGGAAGAACTTGAAGTCCGAGAAGGTGTTTGGTAAGCTAATTCCTGTAGAAATAAGAAGTGGTTTAAGAAAATGGGGGGTTCCAAGTGAGATACTTTATAGAGCTGTAGTAATCTGTGCTCAGGGAAGTTTAATTTTAACTTAAAAAGACGCTAAAACAGAAGGATAGAACTACAAGTCAGCCAGGATTTGGGATACATCTGCCTAGACCTTTTAATTCTGAGAAGTATGTCATAAAAGACCAAACATTACGGGGTTTTTAAAAAGAAAATCAAGCTTTAGTGGAAAATAATCTAAACCAATTAACATTTGAAAAAATAAGTAAGATAAACTAGAAGATCAAGTAACCTAATACAGAGGAGATTCAGGAGTGGCTGCAGCCTGGACTGCAGGGTACATTGCAATGTTATGGTCTTACTTTTTTTCCCCAAGTTCTGAATAGTGTAGGATTTAAGAGGCTTCATCATGCTGATAGTGATAGCGTATGAGGAGGGAATGGAGAGTAAAAATTTTCAGCTTTTAAGGAAATCACATTGCACAGACTGTCTATCTCCTCCAGAATGACTTCATAAGAATAGCCCAGAATAGTCTACAAAGGTTTTAGTATAATTCTTGAAAGGGAGAAAACTGGCAGACAAATGACTGATTTGACCTTGTCATTCGAAAAGGGAATAGACTGTGTTAATGACAGCATGTTTCATCTTAATATAGTTTATATGCAACCCTGCAACATGCCAATTTAAAACTTTCAAAAAATGTCTGTTCTTGAAGTTTCTGTGTTCTCTCTTCCTTACTGGTGTCAAGCTGGTAAATCTAAGGCTTGCCTCTATGTATATTTTAACCAGAAGTTCCTAAATCCATCCCAAAATCATACATTAATTTATTTTTTTTTTAATTAAAGTGCTTTTTTTGAGGGTGGGGTGAGTGCAGAGAGGGTGGAGAATACAAGAGTGACTCAAAGCTAGTCAAGTCTAAGGAAAGCTGAATTCATAGCTAAAAAGCAGGGCTGGGATTCAGAAAGCCTGGCTTATATCCTGGACTGCCACAGACTTCCTGTATGATTTAAGCATACCTGAAATATTCAGTTTTCATCCTAGGAAAAATGTGATTAGTTTTTTCAAGCCAATAAACTGGGATAATTTATTAACTGATATTTTTCAAGCACTTTGACACACTTGTTTGAGACAATATAGAGCTGCAAAAGATTAATATAAATTATATTTCATCACTGTTCATAGCAGAGTGTCTACACCTGGAACTTATTATGTTTCTTGGTAGGAGTCTGAATTATTCATGCACTGCAGAATTTTAACATGAAATATTAGTGTAATCTTATCTTTGACTGGATAAAATTAATTTTATTTGATTTCTCTCTTTATCATTCATTCTTCAGTCCTTTCTCTTGAAGCCAGTATAATTTCTGTACATTCATACTTTACCAATTGCTCCTGTTCTAAGAAAATTCAACTTGTAACTCACTTAGGGCCACTGGCAGGATTTTATACTATCCCCACGCATGGGCAGAGAATCACAAATCTTTCTGGTTTAAGCAGCCACTGAACTTCTTTTCCCACCCTCATTCTTGTACCCACACCAACTCTCAGTGTGGCAGACATCATGGTGAAACAGAGCTGGGGATCGTTCTAAGCTAAAAACAACCATATTTTGCAGGGTGGTTTTCTTTTGGGGTAGATGATAAGCACAGAGACAGAATCGTCCCCTTGCCAAGGTGTCAGAGAGAGAAGGTCAGACTGAGTATCAGCACACCTCCTGTCTGTGCTAAAATACTGTGATTCCCTTCCCTTGCCTGCTGGGCCAGGAACTTGAAGAGAAGATTGTTCTGCACCAGCTTTCTGCTGCTGGTTTCCAGGAGAGAGACGGAAACCAACCCTTAGCTCCTAGCTCTGCTTCAGTGAAACTAAACCAACAAGTAATGTGAATTGACAGCCCCTGCAGTACCAGAAACAAAACAGTTTAATCGCTTAATTAACTGCCTGATCACAGCCTTAATCCTTCCCAACAAAACCAGTTCAATCACCCTTTCCAGCTCCATACAGAAGTAAACTTCTCCTTTCACAAAATCACTCAGAGCTGGCAATACACGAGGTATGCTGCATTATTTAAATTCTGGATGTCGCCCTCAGAAGTAAATACTGTGAGCTGAAACCCACAAATACTGCCAATATGCCCATGATTTATTCATGAACGGAGTAGGATATGAATGGAATGGGTCCTAACACTATGTATTAGGAAAAGGGACATTAGTCAAATTAAATAGCTTTGTTCCAGTTTCATCACCTGTGTTATCATCTTTAGACCTTTTTATGGCCTCCCAGGGAGAAAACAGCTTTGAATCTGGTGAAAAAAAAAAAAAAAAAGGTATGTAAGTTTTGGAAAGTATTCATATGATGATGCAAAAGGTTTTACTACGACATTTTCAAAAGGGCATGGCAGATGAAAGCAGAAATATGTGAATAACAGTATATTTCAAGGACAAAATTTTCATTAGTGGAAACAAAGGTATCATAAGGTGTTCCCTTGCAACAGCAAGAAAGAAAGAGGCAAAGTTTTATAACAGACAAATGGTCAAAACAAGGCTTTTCAGCCTGCACCAGCATATGAAGATTCTGGATTTTGGGTCCTGTCCCTGAACAGGGAGAAAAACAAGGGAAGGCAGGAAGAAGTTACTGCTTTGGGCAATTGTAAACTTTCATCTTAACATCATAGGTTAATTCCACCTTGGATGAAATTGGGATGTAAGCAACCAAGGAAAGCTTTTATTATCATATACAATTTTATTGATATTTTGCAATTTTATCTCTTGCAAATCTGTAGAGTTTATGAAACAGTAGAGTCTGAGATGTGTGATGAAGCCTTCCATTCCTCTGGGAGTGGAAATCCTGAAAAAAAACATTGGTACATCACAGCGTTTTCATCTGCATAAGCGGCCTGGAAACTATGATCTTAAGGAGAAGAAACATCTTCCAGTGATCAGCAACAGCAAGAAAATATCTTGGAGTGCAGCAAAGCACCATGGAGAAAGAAACACAGAGAAATGCTTGAGCCTGGAGGCTAGAAACCAGTAAGGAAACACGTCTTAGTTTGGAAACTTTAAACTACTGCAAGTACTGCATTATAGGGCATAGAAACATTGCACTTAGAAAATGCTCAGCAACTGCAGCTGAAAAGAAAGTTGCCCTTTAGATCAGACAGCCTACAGTGGTGTGGGAGTGGGAAAAAAAAAAATTAGTCCTAGGGGACTGTTATGGAATAGTTAAAATGCAACATAAGAGACCTGAGTGTTGTATGTGCCCAAGTGTATATCATGAACTCTCTGGGTTAGAAAGAAACCAAGCAGAGGTTGTTCACTAACGGTGCTTAGATGTGTTTTTCCTGAAGTGTTTGGTGTAGATGGCTCTAAGATCATTAATTTGATGTTACCTGGCACTCTGTATTATCTATGATATAACAATGCATTCAGAAACGTTTCTAAATAAGTAAACAAATAAAAAAATCCTCTTGAAAACTAGAAGACATATACAGGATACTCAGTTTATAACAGATGGCTGCAGTCTTTACCGCTGTTTTACACTGATCTCCTTTGCAGGGACATCTCATAGCATCCCATTGAATGATTCTTGGAGTAAAATGGTATTTGAAGCAAGTTTAGTTGTTCTTGGAAATTTGATTTTATTCATAGGCAAACCTCTGTTTTTCAGTCCCTGATATTGCTGATGACTTGGGAAAAGTCACAAGCTCTAGATTTCTTACTTTTTGTCATCAAAGACATGACTTTAACAATTATCTCATTTGGCTGGTGTGAGAGTTACTGCAGATCCTTAAGTACTTTAAATGTGCTGTACCATTCTCAAGTATGATCATTAATTGCACAGAAACTTCTGCACTAATTCAGTGTCCTGTGTCAGTGATTTACAGTGACATTTTTCAGTGTCAAGTCATCACCTCTGGTGTTTGTTAATTTGGTACTTAACCAGCATGTGATAAACCACAAACAATATTGCTGTGTGGGGAAGAAAAGATGAAAGAAACTATGTATGAGAAACAATGCTGTAGGAAGAGGCATGACATTACATTTCTGAAAATGTCATTCAGAATTACTCAGCTGTACAGGACTACTATTCTTATTATCCATCCAGAACATACAACAGTTTTAAAAATAGGGTTGCACTGGAGGCTAGAAGGAAAATCTTGTGGGCTCATCTCGCCATTTGTTTAAATTCCTCATCTACATTACAACGGCTGACTTTTAAAGAATGGTAAGTGATACTGGGACCTAGATAGATTTGCGTAAGTGTTTACTTGTTTAATATCAGATGAAATTCAGTTAGAACTTGGCTCCGTGTTACTATTCACCAAGAAAAGAAGAAACAAAATCTGGCTTAATAGCCTTCTGCATCTTGGCTGGTCATTCTTATGTCTCATGAACAGCACACTGTGTCCTGTATCTTCAAAATCTGAAACTGTTTTTAATTTACTCAAGCTTTCCTCTTCCACTGTAATGTAGTTATAGGCCTGGTAGAATCTATTCCAAGTAGTGCTACATCAAATCTCTCAAGTTCTTTGTAATTAACTATGATAAGAACCATCTTGATTTAAGTAACTTCCTTGATATTCTCAAGCCATGCACCAGATCCATAATTAACAGTCACCTCAGTGCTTGAAAACCATGTCAGGAGTTAAAACAAACATTTGCAAGAAGATATCTGAAATTATAAACAGAAATCTTGAGCAATGATAGTGAGACTTTCTGATGTATGAGCCAGAGATCCCACTGGAACCCGCAATTGGGAGGTCATCCTCCAAGTTTGGAGCTGTCTGAACTGCTGTCCAACGGCCCCAGCTGAGATTGCTGTCCCTTGAAATCACCCCCTGAAATAAGTCAATTAAAGGTTTCAAAAGAGCTCCCTTGGCACTGATGCAGCTGGTCCAAGCCATCCCTTTATGCTCTTCTAGTGGGGTGTCAATTTATGACAACACCAAGATCACTAGGAAAGGGTTCCAGACCCCCATGTGGGAGGCTCTGACCGGATCTCCTTGGCTCTGCTTGTGGCAGTGTGGGTGCCCAAGGCTCTTTCCTGTGGCATGTTGACATGCCCTGGTCTCCCAGCTCTCTGCCTTGGCACCCGCCTTCTGAGCTTCGTGTTCCAGTCTCAGCTTCCTGCCCTGAAGGGTCTCATGACTGTCTCGTCACAGCTGTAGCTCTGATCTTGTTTTCCTCCTGCCCTAACGATTTTGAAAATGTATCTGGAGATAATAACAGGGTGCAGACAAATGCCAGCAAGTAAGTATAAATTAAAGGGAGATGTATACATCATGATAAAATATTCACAGTATTTCAAAAGAAGAAACCACATCTGGGGGAATGCAAAAGATGAGTTATAAACAGATGCTATAAGATGGGTAAGTATTGGTGAGGCACTATGTAAGAACCAGACAGAAAGAGAAGATGTCTCAAAGCACATTTGCTGCTCTCAGGATCATATGTAACTTACATAATTGAAACCATGAAGCACAAGAAGGGGAAGAACACGCACTGTGGCTCTAGACTGTGTTTATGTCAGCAAAACCCCATAAGAGTTCCTTAAGATCTGAGGATGTTTTAGGACTTAAATATAGGTTTAAAACTCAAAATGTACTCAGCTAGATGTTTGAATGGTCCTGAGAGAATCTCCTCTGTAGGAGATGGGCATATATTCCTGGCTGGTGACAGTACTGTCACTTGTATGCCCTCAGCAGATACAATAGAGTAGTAGTTGAAAATTTTAATATTTAAAGCAATAAAACTTCATCATAAACACTAATCACAGAATCACAGAATTGTAGGGGTTGGAAGGAACTTCAGAGATCACCCAATCGCTAAAGCAGGTTCACCTAGAGCTGGCTGGACAGGAATATCTCCAGGGAAGGAGACTCCACCGCCTCTCTGGGCAGCCTCTTCCAGTGCTCTGGCACCCTCAAAGTAAAGAAGTATTTCCTGCATGTTCAGACGGAACTTCCTGTGTTCCAGCTTGTGTCCGTTAAATATATCCAGATGTTTTATTGGGTTTTCTTCTTTGCAGAAGCTGAATTAACACATTTTGCAAGACTTATTTTAGAGCAGCAATTATTTTCCTGCAAAGAGCTACTACGATACCAGGACATCTGTGGATCTCACTGGAGGAAGGGCTGTACACAAAGCACAGGTCTTTCACCAGCCACACGTCATGACAAAAATCTCTGATGGGATTTCTGTCCCGGGCAGGTTGTTTAGTGGGTGTTGCTCAGGGACATGAAGAACAGATTGAATTAATATGTCAGGAATAGCAGAGACATCGCTGAGGCTGGAATAGCCAATAGGTTACCTTGCAGGAATTTACGTGTCTCAAATTTATGGCTTCACAAAGGCAGATGGCAAACATTAAGCTGTATTAATAAAGAAATAGAGTGTTAACTATTCACAAGTAGAATACTGAAGGGCAAATTAATGAGTCATCATCATTCTGCTTGCTGGTTTTGAGCTATACTTTAACGGTTAGCAGTCTGCTGGCTTCTGGGATTGTACTGTTAGTGAATACTTTGCAATTAAACAGGTAGAAACTGGACACTAGTGAAAGAGTGAAAGCCAAAATACTTCTGTTTTGGGAGAATGGAAGAATAAAGCCATGCAGGATCCAGAAAAAAAATATCTGATACAGTGGAAATACTTTAAGCCATATGAATGTTGAGAGAATGTTATTTTTCCGTTACTGATTTTGGCTTCTGAATCACATTAAACATGATCCATCAGCTGACATAGTTAATGCCACAGTGTTTAAGTTTAGTGGTGAGACCAAGAACCATAATTTATATTATATGGCTCCCAAATGTATTACCTTCTTTGCTTATTGGTGTAAAAATGTTTTTTTCAGTCTGGTGGTGTAAGAGGCTTTTGACTTTTCTATCTTAGCAGATGAATCACTGTTTCACAATTCTATTCTTTACTCTGAAAAGTTTTTATTTTGTCATATGTATCAAGCCAAAAAGTGTCATGTCACGTAAATATGTAAAATTTCTGTTTAGGAGGACAGAATTGTAAACTGTCAGTTGATAAGTAGATTTGTACCTGAATACCTGAACTTTTCAGCCTGTATAACTTAGCCGCAAACTGGAGCAAAAACTGCTCAGGTTTCATATGCAGTGCACATTTCTGAGAATTTACCCTCCAGTTTAGCTTCATACATACACATGTTTTGGAAGACCATTCACAGTTCTGCATGAAAATGGTGCCCAGGTAGTGATTGACTCAAATGGGATCTTCCCAGCATATAATCTTGTTTCCTAGCTTTGACCTCATTTTATTCCCCAATTTCACATATTTTTTCTGTATGTTTTTCTTTTAATTTATCATTTTGAGTTAATCTGATTTTTTTTAAAAAGATGTACTAAAGCAGTTGACAGCAAGTTAGTTGTGAAGGTCAGAAGCCACTTTCCACCCTATGAGCCAACCAAATACTTCAGTATCCAGATTGTCCAAAGTAACCGCTATTTTTTCAGCCTGATGACACATTGCATGAGGAAAGATAAAACCACTCAAAAACACTGCCAAATGCTAAGATGAATAATTACAACTTGGAGGAAATAAACTATTCATCCCAGACATTTGGAGAACATATATAGAAGTACAGTTGTACTATTCGTGGATCAGTATATGAATAGGTAATTGGAAGAACTTTTCTAGGCTGGGGATGAAAGCAGAGCACAACAGAGAAGATGAATTTAGACTAAAAATCTCTTTATAGTACTCACACTTTCTTCCAAAATATCTACGTCAACAGCAGTTTCTGTTCATCCAGGCACAATGGAGCCATGTCAGCCTGAATCTACAGCTGAAACAAGTGACTGAAATAGCATTAATAGAGAGTTTTATGATAGCAATTGACAACAAATCAAAACCTAATGATTTTTGTGATTCATTTACGTGTTTAAACTCTCAGATTTGGAGAAGTTTATAATTTTGTTTAGAACTTTTTCTAGTCTCTTTCCAAAACTTTGGACATATTAATGCCATTAAGATCCCATGGTCTTATAGGAGTGTAGGAAGTGTAAGTGCAGGGATCATGAGATCTAAATGCTTGATGGTGTAGACTCATACCACATTACTCCTTCTAAGCCATACAAATAGGAATTAAGAGGTTGAATTTACGTTAGATGCCAAGAGGGTATTTCAAAACCTCCCTCCTCTGATGATTATAAACAACTTTCTAACTTCCAGCTTCTGCTTATGCGATGCCAGTCAATATTTGACATCTGTATGGATATTTCCATAGATAGGAGAACCACAAGACCTTCCGTCTGTTAACATTTGTGCATTCAAGAAGAGATGCTACTCAACATTAATCCTTTTAAGTAAACCCCTCCCTTCCTCATTACACTGTTCCAAAGCATTGCTGTACATTCAGTATTTTGCTGCACTGAAGCTAGAGAAGGTTGTCAAGTGACTGTCTTCCTACTGAATGTCATGGGAGCGGGACAATAAAACTAGTGATGACCTGGTTTACATTAAGATTCAGATTTCACAAGCAGCTGAAAAATGGGGAAAACCTCAACATATCAGACTGCCAGGGAGAGGAAATGTGTGCGTGAGGGGCAGCAGCACTTGCTGAACCCACATCGAGGACATGGGTCCCTCTGCTGCAGCCCCTTACAGTCCTCAGGCAGGTCCTTAGCACAGCCCTCACCTGGGGCACGACATGACATATCCCAGAGGCAGGATCAGTGCTTGGGACAGACTTTTGGCTTTGTGTTTAGCCAAAAAGGGAATTTATAAATAGAACTCTTAGCTGAGATGTTTAAAGTTAGATAGACATGAACTGGGACTAAATGACAAAACCCCAATATTGCCTGTGTCTTCCCAGCTGGAGTCAGCTCCTACCTGGGGCACAAGGACAAGTAACTCAAGCTATACCCTGAGTCAGGCATATGCTGGGCTTTTAAAGGAATTTTTAAAAACTTATTAACAATATTAATTCCATATGTTACAAGACAGAATGGTACGTTCAAGTGTCTAAATTGATAAATTATTTGCCTAATCCATGAAACAGGATGTTATGGTCATTATAGGTAAAATTAAAATGATTCTTTAAAGATGTCGTGTATTCAAGGGAAACAGTATTTTCCTTCATGCTTTTATTGTTGAATAATAAGGTCAAGTTAAGTGTTTTTTAAAACAAGCCATATGGTTTGGGTACTTATCTGAGTAACAGAAGCTCGAACCTGCAGAAAAGATTAAATTGTCCAATTCATCACCTGGCTAAGAAACAATCAACCCCTACAGCACAATTTTCTGTATTACTCAAATTATATTCTAATCTTCAAGTTGCTTCTCATGAATACAGCTCTGTATTACAAAATGTCCCCTAGTAGTCAGAGTCCATTATTAATTATATTGTTATAAACTTGCTTACTGATTCCCTCATTATTTGCAGAGTATTTTTTAATATCCTACAGAGAAGGACAGCCAAACCCCAAGGCACTAATTAAGAGCAGGTGAAGAATGTAAGCAGGAAACCAGGGATAAGCCGTGGCTGAGGGCTATGGCTAAATAAAGCCTTTCTGAACAGAGAATTTCACAGCTTAACAGGATTGCGTTGAGAAGCAGTTTCAATTATAAAGGCAGCAGCTCAGAAATACAGAAGAGCTTCAATATAAAGCACAGCTCTTCATTTTGATTTCTTTTGTCTTCCAAATCCAATATTCATATTTAATTCCTAGGGTACTGACTATATTCTGTAGGATAGTACTAGAAAAATATTTATTTTTCTGATGGGAAAAATGTAAAACTAGTTTGATACAGCGATATACTTACTTACTCAATGGTTTGATACAGTAGTTCAACCTGAACTGCATGTCATCTTGCTCACAATATATCCCAGCCTATGTTGCTAGGGAAAGATGATAAAACCATAAATTATAAATAGTAGAACTTAATTAATAGAAAGCATTGTATTTTATTCAGTTGGAGACATAGGGCCTGATTATTTGGGCCTTCACATTAATTCTTTAGCATCGTGCAGTCCAAGGAATCCCCTTTGCTGACTGGAATGATGGAATGACCACTGCGCTACTGCAGGGTCCCCACTTTAGGATCCCCCTCCCCAAATCCCCCAAAGACCCCCGGCAGCGCAGTGCTGCAGGGAAGCTGCACACAAGCTCATGCAATCGCTGCTCTTCCTGAACACAGGCCCTCAGGCCTTTTGTAATGTGTGTAGATCTCCTTTCAGACTGTCACTCTGTCACCTAAGGGCCAACCTCTGCCCGGGTACAACCAAACAGAACCAGAATTAGGAGCTAGGTTAGCTCTTTCCCCACGCCCTCCATAAGAGGCTCTTTCCCTTAAGCGCTGCCAAGGGAACATGATGCCTCCTGGTGATGTAGCTTTTGTGACAACTATAGACACAGAAGGGGACATTCCCTCATCTATGAGGGACAGCAAGATGGCACTCCTTCCTTTGTCCCTGCTAGGTGCTGCTGCCAGGGGAAGGACACTGTCCCATGAGGTGCCACCTCGGGCTCCATGTGCCCATCTCCCTCGCTGGCCCCACCAGTGGTGCTTCACTGGCGGTGGATCTCTTCCCTGTGCCCGTTCCCAGGGCAGGAACAGCCCCAGCCTTTCATTTTCCATTTTAATTGCATTACTGAGGAATCCTGAGCTGCCCAGGCAGGATCATTTTCATTTCTGAAAATATGGTCTGGGAAAGCATCTCATCAACCACATAAATAAAAGAAGTTCTGTGCAAAACCTTTAAAATTTTTATTCTCTGATTCCTCTTCAGTCCATTATGGTGTTATTAGTATTATCTCTAATAGCATAAAGATGTAAACACTTATTTGTTCACAGCTTTATATATAACATATCTCAGAGAAGGCTGTTAGGTACATGACATTAAAAACTGAAACTAGAAAAGACCAAAAGAGCAAAACCAGAAGAAACGTATAGTGAACTACAGTATGAAAAGGAAATCTATTTACACACATTAATCTATACAACATCATAATCTGTACATTTTGTAAAAAATAATCACATTAATTTACATCATCTTTAATTTTTTACCATACTTGACAGATACAAAGTTATTGATAAAGATGAAAAAAGAGCATTTCAAAACAATACTCATGCTAATGTGCCAGGAGAAAAATAAAAAAGCTGCAGGTTATCATACAGTTACGACAGTGCCTTGGGAAATAAAGGGGGTCGGGGCATGTCAGTCACTGGTTTAGTTGACAATGGAAATGTTACAGACTTCGATTTAACTGCATACTGTTATGCGGCAGAACCAAGTTCAACACAGAGTGGTTAAACCATATCACAGAATGTTCCTTGTAAACGTTATCCTGATGTACTCTCGTAACACACATGTTAGAACACATTATTATCCTTATTTTAATACCATTTTCTCATCAACAGGACAGCACTGCATACTAACTTCTGCTATTTGCTTATGTCAGGGTAGTGCTGACAGCCCGCAGCTTATATAGGCACTCATGGTAACGGGAAGGTACTTCTGTTAGTGAAAGTATTTCCTGAATCCCTGCACACAGACAGCAGTTGCTCAGCCAATAACCCTTATATAAATAGCAAGTTTCTCTGCAGGTTACTTGCTGGTTCTTCATCAGACATACTTAATGCTTGATTTCTTATTAGAGGTGTCTGAAAAAATTCTTTATAAAGTGAATTTGCACAATCGCTTTCCTGAAATGGACAAACTCACAGTCAACAGTAGATCTTTTCTTAAACTCAACAAAAATAGGAGAGAGATAATGCAAACGACTCATTTTTGTCCTTACACATGGAGTGAGACACGTGCACTTGGTAATACCTTATTTCATCAAGTCACCCCAGACAGATTCTCTGGTTCGCTGAGGGTCTCTACCTGTTGCTTTCCCCTTCATCATGTTAAAGGCAGAGGGAAACCCGCCTGGGATGCACCAGGACATGATGTAGATGCTACGGAGTGCAGCAGGCTGCCTCCAACTTGAATGTAAGCAGCTTTTCGTACTGTTCTGTGCCACCAGTTAGTTACTGCCACTACTGTACAGTCCCAGTGTATGCTTAAACTGGGTAACTCCTCAGCTGGGTACCTGCAGCGCCCATCACCAGGCCGGTTGGCTGCAATCTGCTGGGCTCTTGGGCACTCCAGCATGGAGCATGCTCTTAGGTAACGTGCCACATTCTTGACATTTCATAAAAGCCAGCAACCGCTTTCAGTGGCTAAAAGGATGCTCTCCGTATTCTTAAGGTTATTTTGCAAAGCACGTTAATGCATCTGACCCTTATTTAAAGAAAGGTACTAGTTTTTTATGGTAAAAACCACGCCAGCAATAATCTCACTGCCTGTTACCAGCCGGGGCCCAGTCAGTTAAAATGACTGTAAAGCCAAAGATTTCAAAGGTGTGACCAAGCGAGCTGCAAGCGGGAGTGAGAAATGCAGTCAGCGGTGTGTGCACTCCTCAAGGAGGAGATGTCTTTGCTTTCCTGGCTGCTCCTTTGCTTCTCTGGGCTGAAGCTCTTACGAATGTCAAGAGGCACAGAAGAGAACAAGGAAGAATATTTGAGAAAATGCCTCGCTGACAGCATTTGAAATACTTCATACGTTTAGTTTCTTAGAGAGGAAATCAAGACATGATTTAGAGTGATTTTCAAGAGACTTTATATAAAGAAAACTTTTAGTAGTCTAAAGCAGTTTGCTTTAGTGTATGACCCCTCAAAAAAAGACAAAAAGCAGAAAACCTAACCCAAAACAAGAAACGATTGTTGAAAGCTGAAACCAGGCAAACCACAGAATTGTCATGGTTGGAAAGGACCTCTGAGACCAAATGGGAATAAGGCTTTATCATGGAAGGCAGTCAACCACAGCGACATCCTATCGAGTGAATTGAGGGATCCTCCACTGCCTGAACCTTTTGAATCTTCCTGCACTTTTTTTTGGAGGATCACTTTGGCCAAACCAAGTTACTTGTCTTAAAAAAAAGGAGTATCTGGGTAATATTAGCTGGATAACTGAATGGACTCTCCTGGAGAGACTCATCTTACCTAATTTCAGATGAAGAGGGAGAAATCTAAGTCCTAGCCAGCTACCCTGGGCTCATTTTATTGTAAGCATAGGGCAAAAGGTGACTCGATTTACCCACCTTCGATGCCTAGCTGAACATGGGATGAAGCAACTTCAAGTCTCCCAGGTGATTTTGGAAAACACTTAAAAAGAGTCTTTAGCTCAGAGATATACATCCAGCTTTGAGATACCAAAACCAGGGCAGATGGATTTCACCTGAGTCTATGCAGCATCTAGCTGAAATCGACTCTGCAGAGGAAAACTGAAGTAACCACTCACTAGATATATTTAGACTTGGAACGTAAAGTACGTTTACCCACAGTGTGAGAATGAATTGTATTACCATTCTTGTTCAGCAACTTTACCTGATGTGTTTCTGGCTTCTCAGAGGGGCCTTTAGTGACATGAAAATGCTTGCAGAAAGCATTATGAAGTTAAACAGCCTCACAGAAAACATATTTTTTGTATTTAGATTCTATGATTCTCTCTGTTCTCTAACAGAGAAGCGAGCTTCTGCAGATTACTCTACTTTTCACTGGTTTGAAAGAAAAATACATGCAGCACCTCTCTCCCTTGTGTGCTATTTTTTGTATGCCTCCACAGTCCTTTACAAACTTTGTGACACCATCTATGTCCTCCCACTGGTGCAACTTCATGGTCTCAGATGGCATTACTGCTTACATGAGGGGCAGAATCAAGTCCCAGTGCATCTCTGCCCCGCTGAAGGAAACTATGCTGCTTCACTGCAGCTTAAAATGTATTTTCTTATTTTAAGCTTTTCTGTCTTAAAATCCAGAAATCATTAAAATGCAGATTTCCTCCATGCTCCCTAATTAGAACAAAGATAGTTTTCCCTAGGATACAATGTATTATAAACATGTCTAATTGGTGATGCATCATGCAGAACAGACTGGTGGAACTGATTGCTTGAAATCTCTATTTCTATACCATCACTCTGTCTGTGTGCCAACTCACTCAACAAACCCCCTTTGAACATAAAGAGGGGTTCGCTTGAATACTCGTCAAGTGTGCCCTTCTACCCTAGAAATTTTGGGGGAAAAGTACATCCTGCATGTCATGTCTCAGGAAGCTGAGCAGTCCCAATGTTGCTGCACATAAAGAAGCCTAAAGTGCACAGACCTATTGAATTTAGGTAGGAGCAGCCCCCAAAGCTCCAATCTTTCTTCATATATTTGCAGTTAAGAGTTTATTGACAAAGTTTTTCAGAGATCCAGGAAAAGCTAATGTTTAGCAGTGGTTTCTGACTCTAAAGCCTTTGAGGATGTATTTAGTTTAAGTAGGAGGTATCTTTAGACCCCATGGGACTGTCATTGGGCAGCCTACTTCACTCCAGATTCTCATAGTTACTTCACCAAGTGGCAGCAGCAAACCCTCTGAATAACTGAAGGTGATCAATAGCTTCTTTAAAACCAAATTTGGCAAAGTAAAAAATCACCATGTGATTATTGTTCAATTCAACTGATACCTACTATGTAAAGGTGGTGTCATGCAACCCGGTCTAGTGGGAGGTGTTCCTGCCCGGGGCAGGGGGTTGGAACTTGATGATCTTTAAGGTCCCATCCAACTCTAACCATCCTATGATTCTATGATTAGCAGTTACTCTTTTTGTGTGACTCATGTGAACCACGGGGCCTTTTCTATCTTTTGCCTGACATAACTCTATGTCGCCCCAGGGTAACTCCATTAAAATAAATTGTGTTTGACTGATAAATAGCTAAATTAAATCAGAGTGAGAGGTGTGTGGATGCATTGACAGCTGCCAGCAATACCCCTGGTACCGGTAATATTTTGAAGACTGCACATGTACACCTGCCAAGACGTGCCTTTGCTGCCATTCTTCCTGTTACCTGGCAATATCATGGACCTTATATTCTGCCAGCTCCATATATCTGTGATCTGAAAGACAAGGGCAATTACTTTTATGGTTCAGAGGTACTCAAGCAAATATATATTATTCCCCCTTGCTATTTAGAGTGGACATGGCTAAACGTGACATGAGAAGTAAACATCACTGGGTTTATTTCTTCTGAAGAGTACAAAGGTTCTGTGTATGTTTGTAAGAATCTGTCAGTTCTCTGCTTTTTTTTTTTTTTTTTACAAAGTGGCTACATAAGAGGCTTGGTGTTGTTTAGAATTCCTTCTATTTAAGCCTTTTATGGTAATTTTTAGGGATTCTGTCTAATTTTTTTTGCTGGAGTCATGGTCAGGACTGTTTTGAAACAGCTCAGATAGATACAGAATTGAGCTAAAAGAATTTACATTGTTCCTTAAATGGGAGTTGCAACTTTATTGCAATATTCATTTTTAGCTGCCAAGTATGTAGTTCTAGAGACATATTTAAATGAAAACATTATACAAAAATTATATTTTCAATGGGTAATATGCTATCCAAGGCTGTTTATCCTATGCCAGATAGCTCTAGCAATAAAGCACCTCTTCAGAAAGTTGCTTAATAAAAGATCAACACAAATCTTTTTGATTTTAAAGAGAAAAAAACAACTGGTGATTGCAATAGCATTATTGGAAAATTATAAAGTTTTAATTTAAACAATTACAGTAACCTTTTCTGTATGAACTGCAAAGGTAGCCCCACTTTCTGCATCTAAACATAAACCCAGGCACTTCTGAAAGGAAAAGCAGGATTGGAATTAAACTCTGTAGGAAAAAAAATCTCTGAAATGTATACAATTAGCTGAGAAGTACTACTTTTTTTCCCCTCTGTATATTGTTAATGATTTCCTGGATTAGCACACTAAACTCACGGTGTGGTTAATTATAGTCTTACATGTCTTTATTTTTATTTTGTTTTCCATAATTAGGAAAGAATTTCCTAATCCTTAAGGAAAGATATCTTTCCTTAAGTATAACTAAAGTGCAAGGAATTTTCTTGTTTCCCATCTTAAACTTTTCAACATATACCAAAACAGGACACCATACATCTATCTTGTAGACATGTTGGAGGGTAAAGGGACCCTTTTGAATACTTACAGCTAGTAAGCTGCAGGCCAACACCAGAATTAATAGGAATACCATTAAAAAAAAAGAAAACCAACAGAAAGCATCCATGGGGCAGGTGTCTGTTATTAGCTGGTTGGCTGCACAAACCAACTTCCCAAATACCAACATGTAGAAAAGCAAAGCACTAAACTGTACATTTTATAAAACATCACATCAAGCTGTATAATGAATGACATGTATCCCAACAGTTTTTCATGTTTTGGGGGACGCATTTGATTTATATCATGGTGGTCTCTGTCTGCATAAATGACTGAGCCCTTGAATTCCGGTGGAGCTGAGAAACACTTTCTGATCCATTTCGAGAAATGGAACAGCTGTGGAGTCTGTAATCTCTGCCTGCTGTCTGCTTCCAGCACAAACTCCGCCATTTTCTTTTCAGCTCCCCTTGCACCTGTGTTAAAAAGAAAATGCACATGATAAGCTGAAAAAGTTCTTTTATGTGAGAAAATTTTCTACGCTTATTGGCTGTCAAAGGGAAACCTCTAGGAGCAGAATCACAGAACGATTTGGCTTGGTAAGGACATTTAAAAATCATCTAGTCCAACACTCAGCCATGGGTACGGAAATCTTTCACTGGACCAGGTTGCTCAAATGCTCATCCAATCTCAACTTGAACACTTTCAGTGATGGAGCATCCACAACTTCATGGGGCAACCTGTTTCAGTGCCTCACCAACTTCATAACCTCACAGAAAAAACTTCTTCCTTGCATGCAATCTAATTCTACCCTATTTCAGTTTAAAACCGTTACCTCTTGTCCTTTCACCACAGGTCCTGCTAAAAAGTCTTTCTCCATCTTCCTTATAATTCCCCCTGTATACTGAAAAGTCACAATAAGGTCTCCCAAAACCCTTCTCTTCTTTAGGCTGAACAACCCCATCTGTCTCAGCCTCTCTTCACAAGAGAGATATTCCAGCCTTCCAGTAATTTTTGTGGCTTCCCTTTGGACTCAAACTAACAGGTCCATGTAATTCTTGTACTAAGGACAACCACCTTGACCTGCTGGCCATGCTTCTTCTGATGAAGGATATGATTGGCTTTCTCAGCTGCAAGCACACATTGCCAGCTTATGTCCAATTTTTCATACCCCTGTATCCCCAACAGTCCCTGATGGACTGTTTGTAACCCATTCATCCCCCAGTTTGTACCAATATCAGGGACTGGCCCGACCCCCATGCAGGAACCCATACTTGGCCATGTTGAACTTCATGAGGGTTCATGGGCACACTACATAAACCTGCTAAGGTCCCTCTGGATGGCATCCCTTCCCTCTAAAGTATCAAATCAGTTTTTATAAAGATTACAAATCTGAGGCAAAGACTGTATCTACATGGTCTGTGAGCAGATGCCCCAAGGCCACTTTCAAAACCAGTTTTGTATCACTTGTGCTGCAACATTAGCTTTTGGTATCTAGCTATTAATCACATGTACTTAAAGCATGGAATCAAACAATTAGCCCCAAATCAGGCATCTCATGAATACCAAAGCCCAGAATAGCACTCGGGAGACCTGAATGTCAGCTCCCTGGGCAAGCAGGTGTTTTCATCAGACAGATTCCTCCTGTCAGACTCTGCATGCTGTTTAGTATATATTCTACCCTAAAAAGTGGCTGACATCAAAAGGAGTTCCTCACATCTTCCTCAGCCAAGATTAGGAAAGCTGCTTACATGCTGAACACTTCTGAAAATCTGCTGCTGTTCTGGGGGTTAGATTCTGTCAGAAGATTTCCCCTAAATACTTACTAAATGATGTTTCGAGTTTTGGATAAATTTTTAGACTTGTTGCACCTCACTTGCACAACGCACATGGCTTGTAACGGAGCTAGAACTAGATCATGTTAAATAACAGGTGACATGCTTGACACCTTGGTTGCAAGGAAGTAGATTTCAGACAGCTCTTAACTCTTTATCCAAATAACACTGATTTCTCCAGTTACATAGAAACTGCCACATATATATTCTATAAACAGGAATGCAAACATCTTCTAAAACAGCTTCATGTATCAGAGTGGAATTACGGGGGGACTTATACATTTACTGAAATCAATATTTACCACCTTCAGTAGGAAAGGTGAGACTTACCTCACTGTTCAAAAAACAATACAGGACTGCAACAATCAGCCCCTGGAAGGAGACAATATTCCTTAGTTAGTAGGCAGCACCAACCTAGGGCAATAAAACTTCTTTTAAATGAAAATATTAAAATTTACCTGAAAAGATCCCAAACACAGCTCAAAGATTATTTTATAATTATTGGAACTGCGGTCAGGAAATAGAGCAAACACTGTATAGTGGACTCCAAATAATGGAATAAGTAACAACGTGGATTTTGCAAGTCTCCTGGGTAAATAAAAGAGGAAAAAAGTTGGAGTTTAATGATAGACTCTTGTTTTACTAAGGTAAGAACCTGATGCAATGTTGTTTACAAAAACCTTGTAAGACTTCAGATTTATTAACAATCTTACTTAAGAGTTATTTATTGCAAATTGTTTTCCTTTCAGGCTTGCTATGAGATTAGCTACATAGTAAACTCATAAATTAATGTGTGCAGTTCCACCTTGTACTTGATGTAGGTGATCTTGCACACTTCCAAATGCTGGCAAAAGGCTTCAGGGCCTCTCTAAAACAAAAGACCCTTTTTCAGTTGCCCTCTGAACAGCAGCAGGGTGTAGGGTCTTCTATCCTCTGCTTTGTGTCTTTTGACACAAATCCAGTTCCCAGCCTGGTTTCATGGCTCCATTTTTTTGGGGTGGGGTTTTACTGCATTATTCCACTGGACCACGTTCAGCAAAGTGTCACAAGCTGCCATCAGATCTCTCAAGATATTTTTTACCTGGCACAAAGTGTTCAGAGAAGAAAGGAATAATGCCTTCCTGCAAAGTCATACTGACAGATGTGCAACTGTAAATGTGCAATTCTATAGTTAGGTTGTACATTGTACCTGCACAGTGTACAAACAGTACCTAGGAAATGTAATCCTAACTGTGAGGTTTTCCTAAGAAATTTCTGATTTACCCCCAAATACTCAAATCTCATAATTATACTGATAGTGTTGAGCATATACCAATAACAAATTTTTTATGTTGTCAATTACATAATACATTTTAGCACAAGACACTACTGAAGTTAAAGGAGAACGTTGAATTATTAAGCACTGAAGCTCTAGCAAAATGCCTGTGAAAGCACTGAAATGATGAATTGCTAATTATCCCTTATCTTTCACTTATTTCATTCTAATAACATCAGTTTTATGTATTACATTATATTATTGCATGATTATGGAGGTCTGGTATCAGATAAAATTCAAGTTATAATGTTGAGTCCTGTAATTCATTACAGTCTTGCTGAATATAACTTGATTTAACAGTGAAAGGATGCTGTTGTGAATTCACCTATTTTAACAGAAAAGTCAAAGTATTTCAAGCAGTTTTATTTTTGTTGTGTCAGTCTTCATGGCCTTCCTTTCTTCATAATGTCCCAGAGGCTGCATCTGTTTATGTAGAAATAATCAGTTCCGACAGCAAAGTTTCTCAAGAATAGTAAAACATTCACATCTAAAGGTGATACCAGTAAGCAGGACAAATAGGATTTCCTTGGCAGAAGAAATTCATTTACAACTGGAGGAGATGATGGTGGCAGCAAATTTCCTGGTTTCCCAAGAGAAATGGAAAACTGATTTTATTTCAACTTAACCTTACCCACTGCAAAAGCAAACTAGCAACAAAAAAGATGGAACCAGGTACAAGCAAGTGAGACAGAGGAAGGGAAGAAAAATGATGGCTTGCATGAGCAGTATTCATTTTAGATTCTTATTTTACTTCCACTCCATTTGTGTTTTAATAATTTTTGTCTAGCTGATGTTACTTTCTCCATACTGCACTTAGATTTTAGCGAAGGAAAGGGACAGACAAAATAGCCTTATTCCTCTCTGTATTTTAGAGATGCATTTGCATTTTGAAAACCGAGCCCTTAATTTGCTCTGTAGGTGCACTATTTCTTGAGGAGGTTAATCTACTGTTCCCGTGGGTATCAGCTAAAGACCATCCAATCCAAACTCAATCGGGCAATCAGATGACAAAAGCAAAGAATTCACAGGGCTGAATAATGAAGGACAAGGTTGCTATTAATGAACGCTTCATACTATGAAGTACTACAATAAACTGTGGAAAATGATGGGACTGATAGGAAGGGAATGCCTCTTTTTCATAAATACCACATGGAAACAGTTTCTTGTCACAAGAAGCAAACTTGAGGGGATTTCTTGCCCATATGTGCTAAATAATACCATGGTGACTGCATAATCTCATCTAGGTTGATTTGGTTCTCCCATGTTTGGTTAATTCAAGCAGCAAACACAAAAAAAAATGACTCTTCGCTCTATGAAGCAAGGATATGGCAATCTAGTTGGGTCATTTTTCTGTGACACATCATAATTCTTCACTTTTTGCATGAAATGTGCCACATTGTTTACAGAACACATAAAGTCCTAGTTCTCTTGGCTTTAAAGATATCCTTTACTTTAGCGCACCATATTTTTATCTGCTTTTAGGACAGAAATTCATTATTTTCTAAATGAAGAAAAGGTGTTACTCAGGAGAATGTTTTCAAAGGCCACTTGCACATTTTAAATTTTCAGTGTTCACCTTACGTTTTGTCACTGAAATGTCATATTTAAATCCTGAAATATCGATATATCTGGGCTTTAAGTAAGGCCTACTACAACAGAATCCTGATTCTGGATTATAGTATCCAGGTACTATTATTACAAACAACAGTAACTGTTATGGCAATATAATAAAGAACAAATCCAATTTTATCAATGTATTTAAATTGCCCCCCAACATTCCTTGATTCTAAAGCCGTGGGAAGTCTAAAGAGAACTGAAGTTGATCTAAATCAGAAATACCAGTTTTCCTCTAGAAAAATAAAGATGTTATTTTAAATCAACATAAAATGTTGTATTTCACTTTTTACTTTTTGGAAACACCACAACTTCTTTCCATCTCTTAAAATATATGTAAATATTACAACAAAAAGTATTTTAGAAATGAAAAAATAAAAAAGAAATTAAGGAGGTTGAAGCAAAGTGTTTTATCTTGTAAATTTTGTTATGTTGAAATGAAATATTTATACATTAAAAGAATAATACTATTCTTCATGCTTTTTGGATCAACTTATTCATTCATGGATTAAACTCTAATTCAAGAATAGCTTGGTGGTCTATATGAAATTGCATATTTTTTATTTAATTTAGTGTTTGACAAAAAAATTCATCATTTATTTCAGCTTAGTGATAAGATCTTCATTAAACCACACCTAAAAGTACTTCTGAATTAAACATAATTTAGTATCACAGCAATTGGTGGTAGCAAGTTCCAGCATAGGAAATCTTACAGAGATGTTTTTGGTTCTGTATATAATATCTAAAAATATAACTCACTTGTACTGTGACTGGTCATTTCCTCCAACATCTGGGGACCGTAACTTCTGCAGTAAGATTCTTATAATGCTAATGAAAAGTATAAAATTCACCTGCAAAGAAAAAAAATATAATGGTGATTTCTGACCTCTCCACTCAATACCCAGCACAACAAAATGCTTATCAAGTCAGACAAATCAGCTCAGCAGTGGGTGTTGTGTACCTCCTGCCAGAACACGTCAAGCTCTACACTGTCAAACCTATTGTCTGGTTTCTGCTTCTCTACGTTTCTTAGGTCCAGTGCATCTCTGCATGGCCACCATTTCTAGTCTGGCTGGCAAAAGTCTGAAAGCTCCAGTAGTCAACAATGTCACCCTTCCAAAATTTCAGCTGAAGACATGTTTCCTAGCAGTATGGGACACTGGATGTGATTTGGAGCAACCAAGCATTTTCCTAAATTGTTGTGTGGATTCATGACTGGAAGCCCAAAGGAAAATGTTAGTCCCATATACAGTTTTGACCCTCTCTGACCTCTCACCTTGACTATTAATATTTTCTGTCTGAATTGGGGGTCCTCCCAAATCATCTGCAAAACTACACTCAGGTGACTCTCGTTCTTCACTGACATTCATGGACTACTTCTAAGTCTGTTTTCAAACACATTTCTCTCTGTCTGTAAACATGATCTCGGATTAAAGAAAAACATACATTCTTTGGAGTTTGTAACAGTTCTTGGCACTACTGAGTTTGTAAATTTAGCCAGCAGAAACTGGATATTGAGGTCTAATGGTGGCAACTGCTGTTGACCTACTACAGTGGAGCCAATTAATTTCTACTAGATTATTGAATTGACATTTTTGAAAACTCTTTAAAAGTATATATCTGATTTAGAAGAGTACATTTCAAGAAAATATGAAACAAGTAGTGCCCTGGAATTTTACTTTTAGTATCACAGCTTTTCAGTCCCATAAAATAATTTTAGCATAATGACTTTAAATGGAATATAATATGTATATTATTGAATGAATATCTAAGAACACTAAAATGAGAAAGTAACGTGAAGGCAGAAAAACTGCAAGAGAGTGATGACAAATAATGCCTCCTCAGTGGAGGAATGGCAAGATGCTGCTGGTTGACTTCTTCTGAAATTAAGTTTTGAAGTCTAAACACATTGCCTAAGCATTTATAATTTAAACTGTCTTCATGTTGCTTCTTTCCTGCTATTTATATCCTCATGCAACCTGCAGTGTGAGATAACTAGATAAACTTTTGGTTACTTTGATGTGACAGAAGTACTGTTTCCACCTGAACACCACTCATTCCCAAATAAGAGCAATTTATGCAAGTATAAGTATGGAGAAGGCAGCTGTGGAGGCATTTGCCTAACGAAGAGTATGAGTGGTACACCAAATTAATGGTTTGGAATAGTCACTCCCAATTAAACAGCTCTGAAATGCGTACAGCATGAAGGGTGGAAGCCTGCCAAATAACTTTTCCCCAGCCAAAATCATCAGTAGTAGATGCCAGGGAAGACTTCTGACAGACTGAATTAACTGAAGCCATTCCTGCTTTGAGAAGTGACTTCGGAACTTGCTCTCACAATATCATTTACTGTTGGATAATAAAATTATAGAAAATATAATTTTCTAAGCAGTGAAAATTTTTGGAGTTAACACAGAAATCAATGGAAGAGGATGAATACAAAGACTGAGTGAACTTCCTGTTAAATCTAATGCAATTAAACCATTGTTCCTTAAAACCTTTTCTTGATTTCCTCCTTCTTACAAAAGTATACTCATGGCCTCATCATCATAATCAGGCTCTATTCTACTCTTCTTTCCTTCACTCTTTCTCCTCCTCTTAAAGATTTTCAGTATCAGCCTTTCTCTGGACTTTCTTTCATGCCATTCCATAAGACGGTCAATGAGAGCTCTCAGCTCAGGTGTTCTGCTCTCCTTTATTTTCCTGAAATTCAGGGTCTTCCTGTATTCACCTCATTGACTACTAACCTAAATGTCCTTCCTACTACCGAAGCCATTTGTTACTGCTGGTCATCGTTGTCACCAATCTCTGTAAGTTTTCCAGTCTTCCTACATTCTTGGGGACAGACTGAAGGCTCTGTGCGAGTATGACCTAAGTACACGATACTTCCATTGAGAAACATCATGACTCTCACAACACCCATCCAAAGAACTGGCAGTGTTCTGTTTTCGTTGCTGAATGGCAGGCAGCACTGACCTCAGTATCCCAAGGTCTGAACTTGCATTTTAATTTTTCTACAAGGTGACAGGCCATCTTTAGTTGTTCTCACTCCTAAATCATGCTATTTAAGGGAAGAAACGTATCTGGAAGGAGACAGCAGATCCTAAACGTGTACCCAGCAAGCCAAAATAGGTCATTAGCAAAATGTTCCCCTATGTCTTACAATTCCTTTGCATCAAATCAGTAATAGAATAATTAAAAAACCATGTTCTTTTGCCTCAAACAGTGATTCTGGTCCACATTTTATGATATACTGGACTTTTGCTGACTGATGAGTACTCCATTTTCTTAACCTAAAACTCGTTTTCCAGTCTCTGCTAAGATCCAGCTGCAATTCAAGTCTGCCAACGAGCACTTGGACAACTTCCGTTTCCAGGTCTGAAATTTCTTTGGTTCTTCATTGCTTTCTGGCAAAAGTTTCAGCTGTCTACCAGATAGCTATTTAAATTGAATTTCCGGAGAACAGAATTTCATCTCTCTGTAAACACCAGGTGGTTTGTTTTACTTTTATCTGTCAGCATATTTTCTTCACTCTGGACCATCCCTAATGCTCCAGCTCCTCTGAGGTACATCTATTCTCTTTGTGCTACAGTTCTGGTGCGTGCCCATTTCTTCATATCATAAAATTTATTTTCTGTGATTCCTTGCCTTGTGTCATTTCACACCTACGCCTGCTCTGCTTTCTCTTTAAACACTGTAGAATTCACTCTGATGAAGATGACAGGAAGTTCTCTCAAAATGATTTTCATCAGGCACAGGTTGAAAGGTGAGCCTGAGTGTAATTGCTGAGCTAATCTTGACTTTTTTGAAATATTGTGTAGTCTAATATTGCCCTATTTTTTCTGACTAAAATGTTAAAAATAAAGCAATTGTATCTGAAATGTATAAATTTGCACTCTGTTTTTGGAAATGGACATTTAACCATAGTATACTATGCCCAAATCAATTACACACCCTCACAATGAACAGGAATTTTGTTATGCTTCTCCAGTAATTCTAATGAGCTCCACACAGGAAAAACCCCATGGAACATCCTGAAATGGTACTCTTTTGCAAATGCTTCATGTTCAATACCTGTTTCAGGAGGCTACCAATTAAAGAAAGATATACACAGCCATATTTTTTTATGGCTGCAATAATATCAGATTCTCAATTGCAGGACTAGCTCCTTACAAGCAGAATCAAATCTGCAATTCACTGTAAAGTGTAATTAGATTTTTGCTTCTTCCCGGCTCATCAACAGGAGAGATGTTAAAGAAAGAACAACATACAAATAAAAGCAACTGTTCATTTAATAGGAGGCAGATAAATTTTGAAGGCAACAAATTTTAATGGCCTTGGCATCTGTTTAATGTTTCTCCTACAGCGCGATTTCTTTTCATTAAAACGGAATTCTCGCCTATCTGTAAGTAGCAGTGAAGAATAGTGGCTATATGCGCTGCACAATGCTGAACTGATCTATAATTCATGCTTCAAAGTTTACTTACTATAATAGATATTAAAATTGGTATTCGTATAACCCACCAGGGACCACCATGCTCATTTGTATCCCAGCAACTATGGGAAAAAAAAGAAGGAAAATGATGTTGACATTAATATCATCTGGCAAGCAAGACCTGTGAGAAGTATTTCTTATATACAAGTCAAAGCACACTAAAATAATGCCTAGAATTTGGCATTCAATCTTTTTACTTTTTTTTGCTTTTGATTTTATTTCCCAGGTTTTAAAATGCACATTCAAAACAGCTAAAAAATCAGAAATCAGGCACACAGGACTGTACCATCAGAAATCACGGAGGACACTGACCTTTAGGGAAACCAAGCTTAGTTTCACTTTGTGTAAGGATGCTTTTCCAATAAGGACCTAATGTCAGTCTCTGGGAAGCAAGATCTAAAGCAACTGACAGATACAATTGAAACGACGTAATTTTTTTGTCAGATATTTAGGTAACAGATGATTTGAACTGGTTTAGGAAAATATGAGACTGAACCTGAGACTTTGTCTGAAAAACCAAAAATTTCATTTTCACTGTAGGCACTCTTCTAGTCCAAATACTCTGAGAATAAGTGCTCTGAAAGATTAATCTTAAGCAGGATTCAGAATTCCTCTAACTGTGATCATAACAACAAAGGAAAAAGGAGTTAGCCTTCAGTTTACGCTAGAGGTTCTTGCAAGTAAAACTTAGAAAATATGTAGGATATGATTTTTCAGTTTCATTACAGAATCAATTGAAAAATATTAGTCTTGTTGAGAAAAAAGAGTGTGAAAACTGCTTATCTTACTAGTTAGGATTATCTCCCATTCCTTGGGACCAGCAGGAGCAGCAAGTCTGATCTTCCTACAACAATTCTTATCTCAGTTCCCTTTCCCATAGCAGGAGCCAGGTCGAGGTCTAGCTCTAGTTGGTCATAGTTTTACCTGACTACATCCATCTTACATATGTTTACATCACATTGTTTCACTTCTGGGAATGTAATTTAGATACATCCAAAGTTATCTAGATTTCAATCTTTCAAGTTGCTTGCTAGCAAATTAGAATGTCCAACATCCTAGTGCGCTGTATTGCAGCTCTGAACCCAAGGACTCCCACCGCTATTTTAAGGATTATTTTGACTTCCAAAGCAGATAGCTCTTTATGTGCATCTCCAGGGATAACACTACTCACAAGCTCCCTCTGCTCTCTCCTGCCCTTAGAGTTTTTCACAAAGGCAGCAAACACAACATCCATGTTGAAGAGCTCCTAAACACCTGTCCCTTTATTGCCATCTCTGGAATTTTAGTTCTGTGCGTTTCCCCTTCAGAACAGCAAACCACCTTTGTGTGAACACCACCATAGACAAGGCAAGGACTGTATTGGCAAGGTTGGAGTTTTCAAGCGTTCTCTCCCCCACAAGCTTACCCAGTATCCTCCAAAATGATCCGTGTCACGGTCCATGTAATAATGAATATGGTAGGAATTCCTGAAAAACCCCAAAGAGGGTTAGAGGATGATTACAAAAATGTAAGTCCGCACAAAGAGAAAGAAAGTTCTGCTAATAACAAATTATTCCCCAAATATACAGCATATAGCAAACAGTTTAGTGAATGGAAAGAGAGGCCATCTGATGAGCTACATGACGTTGAGCAACATATTACAAACAAAGACTGCAGGGAATTGGGTTTATTTCTGATAAAAATGCAATCTTAATGATTAATACACAAAGAACATGCCTTTCTTAGGTTTCTTTCAAGTTGTCAGAGTGACCTACAGGGATATATATCCAAGTTCATGCATTCCCAATTCATTTCCAAGGACTACACTGTAAAACCAAAGTGTAAATCATTTCATAAGAACCGTTCCCACACACTGGTTTATTCCCATTTCCCAGCAATACCTCAGTGTTTTACGACCACCTATTACTGGAAGCTTTAAAGTGCTCTGTATAAATATCATTGCACTTTCTGGAAATGAAAGGAATACATGCACTTAAAACCAGAGGGACAATATTATCAGGCTTTTCAAAAAGGCAAATAGCGTAGCATAGCCTGCAGCTGTGCAGCTAAACGTTCTTTTTCCTCCCAAATTAGGACAGCCTGAATCATCTGTTTTGTGGTGGCAGCGCTATATCCTATATCCCCCAGGCATTGAGCAGCTTGGCATAGGTCAGAGCCATGCCAAGGAGCAAGCTATCTGTTCTGGTTCAGCAGTTCTGTGCCTGTTCTCTCCCATGGTACAGCGGGTGTAACCTGTGCCGGAGCTGAACTGAGGAACCAGTGAGCCTGAAAAGTCGTCTATCAGAAACGGTGTGATTACCTTGGTATGAAACATTGAACATAATACATACATATAGAGGAGAAAAAGTATTATTGGGAGATGTTTAAGTTCTTACCCCATCCAATCAGCAGGTAGATCGTGAAGTGTCTATTTGGGGAGAATATTAGGACAAGGAGGATGTGTAGGTAAAGTCCTTCAACTAAGAGCCAGTAGAAGTTTGCCATAACACCATACTGAAAAAACACCAAAATGGCTTTGCAGCCCACCTGAAATGTGAGAAGAGGGATAAAAGTTGTTGCAGGAAAGATGCATTATTCTGTTATTGATATATCCTATAGCTCTTAACTATGTAATACTAGTAAGTAACCCAGGTCCAGTAGAAATTTTTTTTTCATAATTCAAGCAAATTGAGACTTTGCAAATGTTACTGTTTACATAAAAAGAAAATTAACTATAAAAAATATTTAGATGGCTCTTAGCAAATTTGTTCAGGAATTTGGAAAACTTCTTAGCATAAAGATTGTAAAAGGTGATGATTATCAATAAATGCACACACTTGCAATAGTTAATGAATGGATATTAGAATAAATAATCATCTACTAGGTGGCTAATAAATATATTAAAATCCTAACTGGCTTCCTACAATACTGAAAAATAGCAAAGAAACTACTTTATTAATTTTTCAAGGCTAAATCATAAATTGAGTGAAAAATATAACTTTACATGATGAATATTCTAAATAGGGTTGGAAGAAAAAGTTGACTGGACTTTTAAAAATTATGTTTTCCCTTTAGAAAATGGTTTAGTGTTTTTGAATTAACAAAACACATGAGTATGTATCATAAAGTGAAGTCCCAATATACTTAAGAGTCTGTATGATGCTCTTCAGAATTAATTTTCAGATGTCTGTGCTGCTGACGTTCCACAGTGCTGGCTGCTACTACTTTGGTACTTCCCAGCAGGAATCTGGGATGTGAGAATTGAACATAAAAATGTTTCTGCTGAGACTGAGCTGAGAAAGCTGATGATATAGTGAATGTAACAGACTAAACAAAATGGACTAAATAAAACTTTTAATTTCTGCCTGCTTTATTCCTTTCTCCATTCTAAATACCCTTCATACCACCACTGTTTCTGCTAAAAGTCCAAGTAAACCAAATAGCTAATGAGGTAACTTACTCACTTATCAATTGATTCCTCTGGCTAAACATAGGTATCTGTTATAAAGTGAGATCCCCTCAAGGATCCCCAGTCACCAGCTGCTAAGCCAGAAGGTCACAGACCTCCTAGAGATACTTCTTGGCATCCATCAACCCCTTGTGGTGTCTCACATATCCCAAGGAACATACACACCTATGTTTATTCCTGTGCACATGCTTACATAGACAAGTAAGTAAGAGCCCAAAGGGTTAAATTAATTTTACCTAATTTTAGCTGATTACAAGCAAGGTTTATGGTGATAGTTAGCCCCCTACTATCTAACTAGCTCCTCACACAACTCATGAGGATGGACAGGCATGTCCAGAAAAAGCCTTAAAGCAGATGAGATAAACTGTGCAGTGAGAAAGACAGAAGCCCAGCGAAACAGCTTAGTTCAGTCATCCTGTTTAGTAAGGCTAATCCTCCCTTTGGACTTTGTATCCACTGAAGGGTCGTCCCTTGCAGACCAGTAATGGGCCAGAAAGTTTAATGCAGAGAACATTAAACATTTCAAAATGCAAGCTGAAATTTGCTTTTACGCTTATGGCTACTTACAACCAGATTAGCCATCAAAGTCTAAAATTTCTGTAATTTCTTTTAATTTCCAACACTCCCTTGTATTATATTCTCAATTAAATACCAGAATCCCACATCAAAATATTTTCCCTTCCTCCTGCAGCTGATCCTGCATTTTCAGATCAGATGATGAACAGCGAAGGTATCTTTCAGCAAAGACTCAGGCAAAATTATGGCTCTGTGTCATTCAGACCCAGGACCTACCTACATCATGTTTTGAATTGTGTGCTTTTGGACATCTGTGCATGCAGCAGAACTGTGGAACATCACACACATGTGACAAAGGGAACAAATCCCACATACTATTACGGAAGAAAGGCAGCATCCAGCCAATGCAAGACAAAACATCCTGCCAAGCTGGTGTCAGACCATCCTACGTATAATGCAACAGAAATTACTCAACAGTCCACAAAACTGGACATATTCAAATAGGAAAGTATGAGGCTTTGCACGCAAAAATTACTGAAGAATAAAAGAACTTGCAGAAATCAAGTAGTATTTTGAGAGTTCATTGACTAATCTTTCAAGGACCTAAGAACTTTTGATTACCTTGGTACTCTTCCTACTAACCAATTTGCCTGCTTTGGGTCCACTAACTCAGAACCTGCCTTCATTAGAAATATCCCCATATTCATACACGCAGCTTGCTAGTCACTGCTAAGAACTTTATGCTTTGGCAAGATATGGCTTCATCAATGTAAAAATATCTTCCTTACATTTTTTTCTCACAAGCTTAAACTGTAGTAAATTAAATTCAGAAGGTATTCAGCAATATCTGAAGGGTTCCTTTGCAGTACTTTTGATGAAACAACACAGGCAGAGAATGGGGAATATTATATAGTGGTCAGTCTTTGAGCAGCAAGACTTGAGATCTTTTTACACCCTGTGCATGAAAATGCAGTAAACTTATTAGCTTGCCAAGAATGCAGATGACAACACTTCTCTCATAGCCAGGAAGTACAGAGGAGTTAATAAAGACAACTCCTGCAAATATTTAATTCCCTGACTCTTTTTTCCCCTTCTCTTCATACTGGTGCAATTCCTGGACCCATGATAAACCTGCTGAAACATTTCCAGGCAAGTTGCCTTTAACCATTCCCAGCTAATGGCACTCCTGTTTGTTTTAAGCTCTTCCAGCTGATTAATGCAGGGACCATATTTACTCTGAGTTATAGCTGGTCACGATTTGTTTTGGAAGATGACATGTTGTCCCTTCATGGACATGTAAAACAACATTAAGTTCTCATACTTATGCTGCAACCTTCTGTCTCTGGCTACTTCTAATAGAACATTTTGCTAGTCATTATATTCTCTACAGAATTGTCTACACTGACAGCTTGGTATTCCTAAATACATATGAGGATCAGGGAGGAAAATTCAGTGACAAAACAGTAAGATACCACATAGCAAATGAGGTTTATTACCCAGGACGTTTGATCCTCTGGACAGTGAGCTGTGTTGGAGCTGGAATAGAGAATATCATCCTTGACTAAAACAGAGATTGCTCTTAGAATGAAAGAGAGGAACAGGTTCAGATGGATGTAGTTCCGAGTACAATGAAGTTTTCTAAGAAGAGATTTAAAAACAAACATTTTAGATTTTGAGACAGAAAGTTCTTGAACAGACTCTCCAGTCATTTCTTAATAATATGAACCTCGAGTTAGAGTCTACCCTTTCCACCTCTGTCATATTGTCAGTGTTGCCTTGCTGTTTTCTTTTATCATCATCATCTTCTTCCTCACCATCACTATAGGTTGTCCAAAATATATAAATACAGTACTTCTCACTCCTTTTAAGACCGAAAGATCACAGTTGTATTTCTCCCACACTTTAACATAAACTGACAATAAACATAGATTATTACATCCTTCTGTGTGTGCACTCATCCCTGTGTTTTTCTTGCAAATAAAACTTTAATTATACTGCATATATTTCAGACATGCTCTCATCCATTACTTTCTGGCTTAATTTTTGAACTCCTGTATTTTTCTATACAATGGGTTTTAATCCTATGATATAAGCGTATGCAGGAGCAACTAAAAAATCCATTCAAAACATTAGATAGCCTATCCTTTCTATCCAGTGAGATGTAAACCTTTTCTTTAGTCCAACAGCCATGTGAAAGCCTGAGCCTGACAAACATATGCCAAATTAAATATTCCAAGTAAGTGAATGAGGGCCCAGGGGAAGCAAATTCTAAGTTCTTCCCAGATCTTCCCTTCCAGATCTTCCCAGTTTACAGAACTTTATAATAACAACTCCCCAGAATCCAAACTGCTAAAAGTTCTTCTGATCAAAAACAACACCTTGAACCACACCTGGAAATAAGCCAGGGCATTTTAGCAAGTATGAGCAATGAAAGAAGGAAGTTGAAATAGGACGTTATGGTGCTGTGCAGTGGGAGCTTCCAAGGAGTCTTCATGTTTTGCTTCTTACCGGAGAACACAAAATAATTAATTCTGAAACTACTAAAGCACACGTACGTACAGTGAGTGTAGGGAAATAAATAACAGATCCATCTTGCTAGCCTCCACTTTCGTAAAGGCTAGAATACCAGTCTGAACCTTAAAGCAGTTGTCAAAAACGCAGTGATTTCTGTGGCTATGCCTGTCCTTTGCTGAAACAGCTTCTGAGAAACACTGAAATATTGCTATTACTTTGGACTGTAAGTTCCTGTGCAATTCAGAGATACTTGAAAGCTGCAAATGGGAGGAAAATATTTTTCTTGAGTAACTAATTTAGATTATTACTTCTTCATCCCATTCGGTAGCCGAAATGATAAATGTTAGATATATACAAGGCTGGAAACCCAGCATTTTGGAGGTAGTGGGCAAGAAAGTTTTATTTGGGATATGTACAATTATTCACAAAAACAAAGAAATACTGTTCTTTAACAATGAAACAAAATCTATCATGCTTATTTCTTTGATATGACTACCTCACGATACAAAACTACCAAGTGAGGAAGATTTACAGTCAGATTATGCACACGAGACAATATCTTACAGAAATTGTGGAGATCCATGTTTTTCTCCTTGGTAAGAAACTTGTACCAGAGAAACACATTTTTTGGGAAGGTTTTGTTATAGAGGAGTAGCCTCAAAGGAAGTACAGTAAGAACATGAATGTCAGTTATGTAGAAATATGCCGTTCTACAATTTATGAACAAACCAACTTTTCTTAAAATATCCGAAAAATACTATTTATTTTCAATCATTTTGATTTCTACTTTTCTAAAACTTTATGATAAATTAAAACTTAGACATTCATAATGAAGAAACAGAAACTTGCATTCTAAGAATGGTAAAGAAACTTTGACTAAATCAAAATTATTATCTTCAATATTTACACATTAAGTTTGCAGAAGTAAGAGTGTAAGCAACAAGTTGGCAACCTACAACTGTGCCAGAAAGTTACCAATTAGCTTTAATTATAATAGGTCTATAGAGGATTAAGTGGGGAGTGGCACCATAGTAACTTGAAAAATGCTGCCAGTTTAGTCTGGCAAGGTGTTTACAGATATTCACGTTTTATGTCTTTGTTTTGAGATTAAAAGATTAGCCAGATATAAAATCCTTTCCTTTTGCAATGCTTCTAAATGTGCTCTTTACAGATATGAATAATGGGAACCCATATAATGTTTCAATAAGAATTAAAATCAAGTCTAGTTCTTTGGATGATATGTAAAAAAGAATACTGCAACTGTATGGAAACTCAGAAATAACTCTCCTTTCCCCACCCAACAGTTCTGCTTTTCATGTGCTCATAGCTGATATTGTGAACAACCACAAAGCCCTGAGGCTGTACCTGTTCTGCCAGACAGTACATGATAATATATAATGGACTGCAGAAGTCAAGTCACGATACTTAAAAAAAGAATTTCCTTGTCATGAACACATTACCTATAATTAAACTTCACATTATTTTGTGGTGGTTTTTTTTTAATTACAAATACTGCATATATTCAGGATTCAATGCAGGATAATTTGAAGCATAGATATACAAATCTAGCAATGCACAATTTTAATAATCTGTTGTGTTACTAATATGCAGAGCTCAAATCCTAATCCTGTTGGATGAAGTTCGGATTTTTACAACCTTACTGCATTAGTAACGTCTGATTTTTAACTCGCTACTAAACTACCATATCTCCTTTAGTTAGTTTCACTTAGAAGAGTTTTTCTTTGTCCTCTTTTTTAAACATGCCAAGGCAAAAGTTTGCTGGTTACATTCACAACCCCTGAATTTGTTTCAGGGGTGAGTGACTGACATTTATAAAAAGTATATTGACATTCTCTATAAAGAATCCTGGGACCTTTCAGGGCAAAGTACATTTCTTGGATAGGTGGTGTAACCAGCTGAATAGCAAAAAGTTAAAAATGACCATAACTTATGGGATGCCCTACAACATGTCTGAGAGGCAGACAGACATACACACATAACTGCATTTACTTCTATTATTGATAGTTTACAATTACTCCAGCTGCGGCCTTCCATAACTACCTGCTTGCTATGTGTTTGGGAAACTACATACTGAATTTTTACAACTTCTTTGGGTACCTTATTCAACTTGCTATGTTAGGAGGCTCCTACCCTCCCTGTAGATAACAGAAACAGGCTTATTTAGGGGGAGACTTAGGAGACCCTATGTTCCCCCCTGAAAAAGAGCCCAGGCCTTTCCACTGACTCAACAGTGAGATTGGGAATTTCTCAACTGGAATATTTAAAATGAAGTTGAATGTTTTGAGTATACCTCTGAAATTCTGGATCTGTTTGTTATAACTGACTTCTGGTGACGGACAACCCAGATGTCTGTAACACACTGTCTTAAACGTGTTATTAGGTTTTAGCGGTTTTCAAAATGCACAATCTGCATGTAGCATTTGCTGGCAGAAAGAATATAACCATGAGTGACTGAATTCATTTTTTTTCAAAGATATTTCAATATATAATTATGGGTTATTTATCTGTTCTGAATAGCCTTTGAATATTTAAATATTGAGAAAATTGGTGGCAGAGTGAAAGGCTTACAGAACTCACCACAGGAATAGTTCATCAGAGGAATGAGGGTCTGACAAATAACATGCTGTCCTCTACATATTATATGTATTTCTTTTCTACCAATCTGAGAGATGCATTTTCTTGTTTTCCTTGGTTCAGGGTGGAATAGAAAAGTTGTGTTAAGCTTATAATGGAGAATATAAAGGCTATTCTATTAGAGAAGTAGAAGTGATACATAAAGGCATGAAGGTGGAGAAACTGAGAAAAGCTATGACACTGATAATACCATTTTGCAATTTCTTTTACCAGTTGGAGATTGCTTTTAGTCTCAGAAAACTCCCAGGAATAAGGCAAACACAACAGACAGTACTGCCTTTCCTAACTGCCTAATAAAAGCACTGCACACCCAGTACCATTCTTCAGCACAATTATCCATACCTTTACAACCCCACTTGTACAAATTAATGATTAGCTTTGATTATAATACCCCTGGAGACCACTCAAAAACGTCTGCAAAATATGGCTGCCCACTTGTCCAGCACTGAGAATATGTACTAATTTTCAAGAGCAATTCAAGATGCTGATTTTAATAATCAAATAGAAAATGCTTTACATAATCCTTATTCCTTCTTACACGGGCTGTAATGTCTGTAAATTTCTAAAGTGCTTTGAAATTTTTTAATATCACTGGTACTAACAAAAATTAAGTTAGCATTACATTATTCTCAGCTGTTTAAATGAGAAAAGCGTAAAACTGATGTGTTTTCTAAATGTCTGAGCAATCACATAATAGTTAAAACCATCTTATGATTCTTCATGTTTAGTCATGGCAAATACATACCTGAAAAGGCAAAGAATTATACTTCCTGTTGTAAGAGCAATCAGGGATACACTGTGTCCAAGTGTATAAATTGCCTTGACCCTTACGTAGAAGTTGACCTGCACAGAAAAATATATATGCACAAACCTCTTACTAATACGCAAAATTGACTGTGAAATAATATAATTTTCCATTAAACAGCTCGTAAGGCTAAATAAATAGCATTATTTCCACTCTTTGCTCTATAGTACGTGATGAGAATGTTTTGTCTTTACTCCAACGTATTTTTGTAATGGAAGATCTCAAGCCAATTGACCTCAGTAGAAAATTCAGCCTCAGGAGCTTAAAAATTAGACAAGACTTAATTGGTACAATTTCAGCTGATTATTCCATGTATATGAGGTCAAAGAAAGTATGGCATTCAACCAGCTTCCATAACCACAATCGAACGGGGAAGAATGAGTCACAGTTTGAAAGAATGGATTATCTCTGAAAGAGGTAATCTCTCTCAGTTCTTCTGATCCAGTGGACTGCATTATGCATTTATACATGAGTTGAATTATGTTTAAGTCTCATTAATTTGCTAATCTAAATGTTCAAATACTTTATTAAATTGTGACCCAAACAAACCTTTCTCTCTTTAGTAAAGTTATTTGCTGAAACTTGGAAAGGAAATTTTTCAACAGAGGAAAACCAGACCAAAGTGCACAGTTTACTGATTAATTGCAGTTATCTGTAAATTTACCCCAGCAACATACTACATTAAACCCTATTTTGAATTACAACATCAAGAAAAACAATACTCTCAGAATCAAGCTGCTTCTTTGTGTACGCCTACAATAGTTTTTAGACTGACATTGTTTTCCACTGAAGCTAGATAAAATATTAAGCTTGTGAAGTTTGTTACTATGTTATGAAATTAAAGGTTTTAATAGCAGTGTAGAATGTGTTATGTATAAAAGACAGAATTTCAATACTTAGTGCACATGGTTATATCACTCACTTTCTCAAACAATGTTTGTAAAAAGTAGCAAGGAAACAGTACTTTTAAATAAACTAAGATAGCAAAAGGAAAAGCAAATTACTTAGTATATTTATTTTTATAAAACATAAAAGGCCAAGTAAAGAGGTCATTTTAGCACCCTCAACTCATGATGAAATTAGTTGGACATTCACTTAGCAAATATTGCACAGATATGGAAAAGACTAAATGAAATGCTAAATGGATAATCCTAACACTATATTTGCAATATGGAATTTGAATATGTAGTGTAAAGCTTAGAAATGATGCACAGCAAATCTACAGTATGTTCCATTTGTTATCACTTTGTTGGCATTTGCAGACCCCACTAAAGTACATTTCTACTGAGTGTACAAATAGAAGCCTGAATGGTATCTAAATCAAAAACTCAACATCCACCATGGAAATTTGCAAAGGAATTTGCAATGACAATGAATCTGCATTGTTTCATTAGAGTAGTTTAGTTTCTTTTTAAATTCCTAAGTCTCTTTTCTCGCTCTTCTTTCCCTCCCTGAAGGGAGATGCTCTCAATTTTCTGAAGGGGAGACAAATAAAAGAAGCAAAGAGAACATCTGTTGCTTGTTTTACCAGCTCCAATCACGACACCACCAGGACTCTCAGGTTGTTCTCTACAGAGCTGCTCTCCAGCAGGTCAGCCCCAACCTGCACTGGTACATGGGGTTATTCCTCCCCAGGTGCAGGACCCTACATTTGCCGAATTTCATTAGATTCCTCACTGCCCAACTCTCCAGCCTGTCCGGGTCTTGTTGAATGGCAGCACAGCCTTTTGATGTGTCAGCCACTCCTCCCAGTTTGTGCTTCTTCAGCAGACTTGATGAAGGTACACTCTCTCCCCTTATCCAGGTAGTTCATTACTACATTGAACAACACCAGACGCAGTACTGACTCCTGGAGAATACCACTAGTTACAGGCCTCCAACTGGACTCTGCGCTGCTGAGCACAACCCTCTGAGCTCTGCCATTGAGTCAGTTCTCAGCCATCTCACTATCCACTCACCTAACCCACGCTTCCTGAACTAACCTTAGTAATCCAGGACACCTGCATGGCAGATGTGACAAAGGGCTTCTTTGCTGGTACGGCAGTGACAAGTCAAACAGCACTAGAAACCTACATTTAGGCTATCACAGCAAGCCCTGTTTCCACACACTCATGATTAGATACCTACATCTCAAGTAAATATCCCACTTTACGAAATTTGATTTGCAGGTTATATTTCAGCCTTCCAGGTTTTAAAATATGTGGCAAGTATGTGAATGTAAATGACTGGAAAGAATTTGATGTGGCTGACTGTGTTGGCACAGAAATGATGGAGAGACCCAAGAAATTTGTTCCAGCACCTGCTCTGATGTTCTGATTCTCCTTATTTTTTGTCATGCCTTGGAAGTTTTTGTTTAGGAAATATGTAAAAGTTTGGTGTCAAGTATTTCAAATTTATAGCTATGTTTAGTCTGCATTGCCTTTGCTGACTTTTACCATATTTTGCCCATCTTCATTTCGGAATGACTTGCATTGCTCCTATGTTCTTTTCCTTCCCTCACTCCTGTCCTAGATGCACCACCCATTATACTTTCATAAATTAAGAATCACAGAATGGTTAGAGTTGAAAGGGACCAGGAACATGATGAACACAGCATCAATTGATTTACAGATATTGACTATCCACAGTCATTATAGTCTTTAGATGGTGTGCATTAAGATTTTTATAGGAATGATTCTGGACCAGAAGTCATTATTGGGAAATCACAGTCAGGCCATGGGAAAGCCTTGTCTCTGCTTATATGTTCTGCATTGCTTCATGTCAAGAACAATTTGAACTCAGTATGTCTTTTACTTCCCCTTTTCTTGGAATCCTTTACACCGAGTAACAACACTGAAATTTATCTGGTTTATGTAATTCAACTATTTTTTCAATGTTTTGCGGAATTTTTTTTTTTTTTTTTTGAGATCTCTATAAGTTGATTTTAGGACAAGCAATTTTGCCTCCCCGTAAACATTTTCCACGCTCAGGAAAGCACAGCCCCTGCTTACTTCCTCCAAACAAGTTAGAATAAAGTGCAGGACAACACAGTAAAGAAACAGATGCACCAATAGCTACTGATTTTTTGCAAGGATGACGCCATCTGAGCTAGGTATCAATATTCACTTTATAACCAATGAATAGAAACAGCATATCATCCTAAGACAAGCATCTCAATTAATTTAAAAGCATAATTAAGTAAAAATATCTACTTTTTCTTCATTAAACGCACATGGAACCTAGAGAGACTAGTGTAGATGCAGATGACAGATGTCTAAAGTTAGACAACATGACTCCGTCCCATGAGCTTCTCCACTGATTTGATCAGCTTTCCATCAGGCAGTAAAAGCATTATGAAACTTTGGTTTTTATTTCCATTAAGATTTTTTTCCTTTATTCTTTTTTTTCCAACTTGTTTTGAAGGCCAATATTTGAAGTCTGGCATTTGTTTTTACTTCTGTTTGGAATTTTCCCAACTGAGGTCCTACTCTCATGGGATTTCTGATACGGCAAGTCTATTTTTTCAGTAACAAGATTATGAAGAAAAACTACAACATATTCTTTTAAAAACTTTCAAGTAACTACTGGTGACTAGGTGAAATGAATAAGGTAATATTCTCTTAGCTTAATACATTTAACAGTTGAATATAATCTTTCTTAAAGGTAGGCAACTCAACAGAATTACTCATTGTCTCCCAAGATGGGGGAGTCAATGGAGAAGAGCAGACTCTTGTGCACTGTCATTTCTGTGCTTCGTTGTGGCCATTCAAAGAAATTAGGATGATATGATTTCCACCCAGGCTCCAAAGACTAGATCTCCTTTGACTGTAGAGAAGGCACAGGCTGTCTGGGTTAAATGCAGATGAGTACATTGTACAATCTATTCAGATGACATTCATCTGACTTATCAGTCATGTAGAATTACTTATTTTTTGTTTACTGTTCAAAAATCCCAGTTTTGTGATGTGTCCTTACATTAGCAGCCACCATCCTACTACTGGTAACCGCACACAGTCCTAGTGAATGCGTAACATAATGAGCGTGTATCTCAAAGGTGCCGAAGGCTAATGAAAAAAACCCACAGTAGTGCTTGGTACAGAGAAACGACACGGAAGTGAGTGAGGAGGCATTTTTGAATTAAGGGTAGTTTACTAAAAGGTCTGGTGTCAGAAGCTACTGATTAAGCGATGCTTTAAATACTGTTCCCTATGGAAATGTAAAATAATTATGGATTTTAATCTTTTGTTGCACCATTCTCACAATAGATAGAGGCTTTAATAGGTACGTATGGCACACAGATTATATATAGTTTAGAAGTCAGTTGGAAATTAAGGCAATTCAAGTAAACCTAATTTAAATAAAATTAAATAAGATATTCGTCACGTCAGCTTACTTCAAAACCTCGTAGTTCAAGTGATTAAAGTTTTCAGGTAGCCAGAGTTTCAGCCTTAGTCTTTTTAATTAATTTCTTCTGTTGTAATTTACATTCATTCAAAGCAAGACATTGGTCATTCTCAAGAAGTTGTCATTCTCACCAGAGCTAAAGTGAGCTCAGAACAAGCACAGAGCATGTAGCGAGCACAGCTCCCATTCTAGCTGCTGTAAGATGCAGACATTATTTTTGTTCAGAATATCCTGTTCTTTTCTTTTAAAGGATATCTTGCAGAAGACAGCAGTGCAGAATGGTTTTATAGTATGTAAAAGAAAATAAAATATTTATTTTAAACTTTTTTTTTAATAGCACCCCTGCCTTGCATTTGTTTGAGGGAAAGTTCCAATAAAAGCAATAAGAGCTTTTAGCCCTTCTCTAACACATTTTTTTGTCTTACAATCTATGTCCTAGATCCCTGTCTCCACTTAATGCATCACCATATAACTAACCCTCTAATTCCTGAGATGTGAATCTAAACTCAAATAGGTAGAAGGAGAGAGAACAGTATCACTGTGAGGTATTTGCTGACTGATGGACTCCATCCCTTATGAGTAAATACTATCTGCAGTTTTTACCAATAAAGTACACTGCACAAAGTTCCTGACTGACCTGTCTGTAATAATGCCTCCACAACGTCCTGGAGAATTTATATGTAATTCATAACCTCTCGCTGCTCATGGTTAAGTGGACAAAATGTTCCTTTCGGGTGTGCTCTTGACTGGCCTGGCTAGACTATGATCTGCCATCATGCTGCCAAGTTAACCACCTTTGGAGGCTTCCAGTTTGCAAAAGCATCAAATAAACAGACAAAAGGAATAATACATGAAGAAAAAAACCCTCAGAGGATGTTATTTTTAAAAATTATTCATAAACATTCAGACAGAAGAAAAGCAGCTTAAATGAATTTGAAGGCAGTCTCATAATTCAACGCAACTTTATCTAACAGATTTTCTAAGATTATTTTAATGTGTAAGGAGTAATTTTTCAAAGTCCTAGTAGTAAAAGCACCTGCCAAAGGGAATAGTGAATATCCCTGAAGGCAGTAAAGGATTCCCACTAGAGACATCCTTTACTCCAGTTCTCTCATGGTTCAGCTATTATCAACTTGCAGTGCTTGAGAGGGCATCTAATGGCCAATTCTATATCACTGGCAAGAAATGCAGGAATCATTCTATTTACATTCTCCCAAGAGTCATGTGCTCTCTATATAAGCTACATATCACCTCTTGAAGTATATGGAGCTATACAAGATAATGCTCACTAAGTTCATAGAATTCAAAGTTGAAAGGTCCTTCACCTTGCCAGTTTTTGAAAGCATTATAAAACCCCATTAATTCAAGCTGGGAGCTGGACTATTTGTCTAATAACTCCAACTGTGGATGTAGATGCATAAATTGCATTCAACTGCATAAATTTAGCAAAACTGTTGCTGTCGATAAACGAACTTGCATGGCAGGCAGTAATAGCACAGAACTGAAAACATTAATATTTTTCAGGCACTAGACTGTATAATAAGAGAGTGTTTCGCACTTTGGCATAAAGAAAGTAGCTGTGATTCAACCAACATTGGGTTGACTGAAATGTGCCTAACAAAAAAGTTGGACTTATTTTTTTTTTTCTTTATTACTCTATACCATCTTGAAAAATCTGCCAAGATTTGATTTCAGAAAAACTCCAACAACTGACTCTTGTAAAACTGGCCTCATCTTACTTTTATCTGATTTCAGGATTGTTAAGTCCTGAAATCTTAATTAAATTAAAGGGAAAAAAGTTGAAACTCCCCAAGAACTTTCTAACAAAACTTCAGTTGTCCAGCCACGCTGATGTAACTGCGCCTCTAATGTAGCTTCTAGCTATGTATTCTGTGCTTCACCGTAACTGTCAGGCAGTCTGGATGTAAAATGGCTCCTGTCACTTCTACCCACTAGGGAGAAGAGAAAAGGCTGTCTTCCTCCAGAAAAACAAAAACAAAAACAAAAACATGATTTTAAATAATGTTTCTGGCATTCTGTGCACACGCGTGACCTCTACACCATTAAGAACAAAACAAGAATCCTGTGTACTTTTTAGTCCAGCACAACAGCTGTCCATGTCAGCAGGACTGAATCTATCTGCTGGCCATTCCTCTGCCAAATGGATGAACACGGAATAGCTACAAGGAGGGATAAGTCATCGTTGAAGTTGATCTGCCAAGAGCAATTTGGCATTACCTTAATAGTTACCATGGTCATTTTGTTCAAACTAAGTACAAGCAAATAAGAAGTAATTACACAATGGAACTTATTTTATCATACAACATAGATTTTCAATTATTCTCTATTCTACACTTGAAATTGTGGCAAGTGAGGTCATTTCCTTCTTTCAGACCATGTTATTGGTCTAGCATTATAATGGTCAGAAATCCTAAATGTTTTAAAATTTTCTACTGATCAGAAAATAACCCTGCTTCTCAAACTATTGCAAAGCTGAGCAAATACTACTATATTTTGAATCCAATAAATAAAAAATTGTAAGTATGGTTTTTTGAATCCATTAAAAAAATTGTGAGTATGTAAGGTCAGGTGTTATGATTTTCAAAAACAAGCAAAAATTGTAGATGATTAGCATGAAGAACTTTACCAGATTCAGCATCAAAGAGGATTCAATCATAGTGCTACTTAAATTTCCTGTATGAGTGTAAATAGAAGTGTCTTGATTTGCCTGTAAGACCTCTACAATTTCTAGTGACTCAACAAAAAAAATGGCAAATGGTGTTTTGAAATTCTATGTTCATTAAATATACATACAACACCCATAAAGACAAAGAACTAAGTTCTGCATTGTATTGTGGTAGCTGAAAATCAGGAAACTACTTTAGATTAATATTGACTTAGCTATAGATATTAAGTAATTGTCACTATTCTGCATTTTACACAGTACCATTTAGAAACAAGCTCTTTATATTGTATTGATGCAAAAGAAAGAGGCAATTCCAAATGTGACGGCACATAAAATTCAATTTCTTTCATGTCAGATGGGCCTATTCCTTATTTATATTTGGGCATATATTTATTTACTCTCCTGTGTGAATCATAATTAGCCAGTTCTCAATTAAAGTTTAGCTTTAGTCTCTGAACTTCATAAAAAAATTGCAAGATTAGCAGGAATAAAATGAATGCAAAGAAGGCATGGATGGACCAAACCCGAACTTAAAACTAAATTAAAATTTTAAAATATTTTAACACAGATTAAGTATCAAAACCCATTTAGATTTTGTAATTGTATACAAAGCATAAACAGATTCAAGTCATGGATATGAAACTGAAATGCCATTATGAACTAGAAATTGAAATGGCATGAAATTTTCTGCATGTCTAACAAAAACAGTACTTTTGCAACAGTACTAAGAACAGCTGGCCTCTGCAAAATATTCACATGATTATCTGAGCAACACTGAACTGAAATCCAACAATTTACTTTTAAAGTTTTGAGGAAAACATTCAAATTACTGTCACTAAACCAAACTCAATAGGTAGTTAGGCACAGGAAAATTCTTTGGCTTCTTACAATTTTCAGAATACTTTTATGAAAATGTTCACAGAATCTGTAATTGCTTTCTAGACTATATATATATATATATAAAGACATAATCCTAAAATATTTCCCTTCTTTCCTTATTTTTGTGGCTATCTAACGTGAACAGGTTTTAAACGAGCACAAAACCCCACACGTATAGAAATAAATTGGATTAGTATATGTTTGTGTAATTAGTGTTATCTCCAATACACTTTTTTGTAAAATCTAGTCTTACGCAAACTTGAGTTTTGTTTTCTTAGAACAGACACATTTTTCTGCTAATGTTTCCTTTAAAGGTAGTTTTATGTTATTTTTACTAAGGTCAGGAGACAGAAGTCTTCTGTTTGTTTACAGAATAGACATAGCACAGAAGTTTCCCAGGCAAAGTTGACAGTTAACCGGTGGATCTTTCAACCTCTGCCTTGGTTTGGAAGGACCTCTAGAGGTGAGAGGGTAATTCAAGTGCTGAAGGACAAAATGCTCTGAAGAAAGTTTAGCTCCTTCTTTGTCCAAAGGAGCTTTGCTGTTGACCAGATGTCATCCTTAATGTTAAAGAAAAATGCACACCTCTTTATTCATTTAAAGGAATGTATAATTGATCACTACTAAAGAATTTATGATCATTATCATCCCAAGCGGCTCTTGATTTTGTTTATTCTGTGGGCTAGTATATTCCTGCAATACTGTATGTAAGAGAGTCAAGTATTCACAGAAATTATTACTTACAAGTATATTAAAATTTGGTCTTGAACTTTCATGATACATATGTCAGAGTATATGCATAATATCCAAATATTCATACTAGAAGAACATATCAGAAAATCCTAAACTTTAGAAACACTGTAAAATCAGAACCAGGCCCAGCAAGTCAGTTCAGTGCTTTAGAAACACTTGAACGAGCAAATGAAAACAGAAGTGCAATAAAGAAACCTAGCTCTTTCCTTTTGCAAAATGAGCTTCAAAAACATAGCAGACATTTCTAAAATCTTCTAGTACCTAGAATAAATATAAACTGAGATAAAGAGATGGGTTACGTGTTGTGGACAATTTACTTTTTTCTTATTGAGTGCTTCCACACTTTTTTAAATGGTGCAGAGCGAAGAACTTACTAAAATATATATATAATAAAATTGGTATTCCTTATGGCATTTAGTAATATTTAAGCAAAGATATTTTCTTATGCAAAGTAGTATCAGGAAAATTTTTTACAATGAAAGGGTTATTAAGCATTGGAATGGGCTGCTCAGGGAAAGTGACTGAGGCACCATCCCTGGAGGTATTTAAAGGACGGGTTGACACAGTGCTTAGTGACGTGGTTTAGTGATGGGTTGCTGTTTTTTATCAGTTAGGTTGATGGTTGGACTAGATGATTTCAAAGGTCCCTTCCAACCTAGGCAATTCTATTATTCTAATTAATGATATCCCTTTTTCGACATGCTTCACCTTAAGCCCCCCAAAAAGATGGGACCAGCATTGCCTTAAGTATCTCTTAATAATTGTAGCATTACTAATTCATGAAAAGTTAGGAATGCAATGCAAATAAATATAGCATGACTTAGAGGTACACAGGAAAAGGATTGGTAGATGGCTGCCCTGCACTACGTTTTCTTGAGAGGGAAGGATTCAATTTATACTCAATACAAGCAATCCATTAGTCCAGTGCAATGATCTACTTCACAGCAGTAGTAACGCATCTGTTTTCTAAAGGTAGCTACAAACATTGAAGACCGTGTTTGCTTGTGTCAGTTCTGACCTCACTGCCTTCACTCCACTTGGTTTGGGTGGTGTGTCTGCATCAGGTGGTGGGGAGCACACCCGGGATGTTACCTCTGTCAGCAGCCTAGGAGTGAATGGTTCAGGAAACTGGCCAAATACGGGAATACTTCTTCCATAGATAACGCTTCTGCTTTTGCACAAACCGCAACAGCATCACCCCATTTAACAGCCCTGAGCTCCCTATGAATTTGTCTTTGTATGACCCTGTGCATTCAAATCACATAGCCTGTAACTTGAATGCCTTGGTATTTGTGATATCTAATGAACCTCAGGCCAATCCGTGCTAAGATTAGACAGCACTGTATGAACTGACCCAGTCATTATTTTAAGTAAAGTGGACACATTTCAGTCCTTTACATTCATCAGGCATCTTGGCGTATATTAATAAGGTTGACAGAGAGTTTAATACCCTCTGAGGACAGCTAGGACATATCTTTATCTTGTTCTGTCTCGACAGAAGATGTCAAAATATATCCACATGAAAGGAAAGATTGTGTTGAGGCTTGGATTGGGTTAACACACCTTGACGTGTGTTTCCAGCTTGGCCAGATCAAGTGATTCATTTTCCCATTGTGCTGCCATGACCTCAACAGAAATACAAAAGGGAAAAACCCCCACTTATTTGATGAATCTCAACTTTGAAGGTTAGCAGTAACCAGTTTACTTATAAGAAAGAGATTGGACGTATATAATAAAGGCTTAGATCTACAGTTTGATGTGATAACAACATGCAGACAATTTGTTCAGACACTTTTATACTTGCTAAATAGTTTGCCTATAAATGCAGAGAGGAGCACTACAGAACACAAACAAAAGACCTAACATAAAATAAAATACTCTATTTAAGGGTGCTGTATCAGGAACTTAAGAGTTAATTTCAAAATGCTAAGTAGATAGTTTCGTTATATGGAACCTGCTAACACAGCATTTGACATGGTATAAAAATTGAACATTTTAACTCTAAGCATAACAATCACCTTGGCAGAGAAAAAACAGATGACGTGCTTATGGTATTTTTAAATTAGCTTTCTCATTTCAGTGTATTTTCAGCATAAAACATTGGTACCTATTCATAAAATGCCTGTTGAATATTTGCTCACCAATCTCTTTCATTTAAACCTTCCCTAGAATATTCAAAACTGCCTAAAATAGATGCACATCTGGAGATATATCTATATATATATATATATGTCTGTGTGTATGCCGGTACATAAAGAAAAAAATGTAAAGAAGTAAGTCCCCTTTGAAGTAAAAATACAAGTCCATATCCTAAAAGACACCCAAAAAAGGAGGAATAAACATTTAATTGGATCTATAATGAAAATTAATTCAGCAGTGAAGATGCAGACACCAAAATGACACCAGAGACAGTTTCTACCTCTTCCTTTACTACTGTCTTCAGAGACACTGTACAGAAGAAAATTTCAAACTTAGCGTTAGACCAGTATTTTGCCACCATACCTAGGATATGATGCCCTTAGTTACTGTAACTTTGAGGGCAACCTCACACACCACCTGCAAAGATATTGTTGCATGGTATTTTTGTGTACAAAATATTTTGTATCCAAATACTCAGGATTTCATTTTTATTCTTTTTGGTGAAGTTCTAGGTCAAATAAAAATGAACTATACTGATTTATGTTGTGTAAAGATTTTTTTGCTTTGAGGTTCTACCACTGAGTGCCAAGATCCGAATTCTAGAAAATATCTTTCTGCGTAACAGCTGTCTCATGCAGAATGTTGAACACCTCCTAAAACCTCACAACTGAATGATACTTGCATTTTTATATTATCGCTCATGAAGAGATGGATTTAAAATATGCTTTCCTGTTACCCTTTTCAGATTTTTTCCTCGCATTTTTTTTCCTTTCTTTAACTACAGAATATATAATATTTGCACAGGAACAGCTTATCTTCTGACAAGCCAGCACTACTGTATCTACTTTTTGACTTGTCAGCTTTGTTAGAAAAGAATTACTGTCTCGTACCACTGAAATGACCAGTTTACGATCTTCAGGCAAAGAATATTGCCTGAGCAATGACACTGGTGCCTCAGATAAAAAGACAGAGCCCTTGAGCCATGTTGCTTAAAATGCAATCAGTGCTTGCATTTCCCCTTTCCCTCCCCACAACATGCATTTATTCTGTATACTAAGTTATATATCTATATTTTATCTATCTATTGTATTTTTGTTAATAATTTTTTCAGTACTTATTTTCCACATCTCTCTGCTGGTTTTTATCCTCACTTGGTTATTATTTACTCCCTTCCAGGCTTTTCTAAATGTTGCTACTATTTCCTACTTCCAGCTTCTCCAGGGTCACTCCTGCAAGTACAGTCAACTTGCATTTCATTCTTCTCCTTGAAAATACTAATGAATATGTCAAGGAACAGCTTTTCTATTATACTAGTTCATCTGCTAATTAAGTACTTCTCACTACTTGAAGTGTTATGTTAATTAGAATTTTTAAGTCTTGACCCATTTTCACTCTACATGACAATGTCTGGGTTGAATGACAGTGTTTTAAAACGGCTGTTTTAGCAGTAATGCGTATGCCTACAAGCTGTCACATGACACCAATGTTTTAGAATCTATCTTCAGAGAATTTGGGAAAACAACAGTCTATCCCTTTTTTTTGGAAGTATTTAAAAGATATGCAGGTGTAGTGCTGAGGGACATGGTTTAGTAGTAACTTGGAAGTGCTACGTTAGTAGTTGGACTTGTTGATTTTAAAGGTCTCTTCCAAACCTAACGATTCTATGATTCTATTCCCAACTACAGTAATGGCTGGAATTTTAAATACAGAGAGGTAGCAAGAACTGCATGTCTTAGAATCATGCACATCTCTGCAAACCAGACAGAGCAGGTCTGCTAGAGCTATTCCACACACACTAAAATCCAGAAAAACCCCACCAGCCAAGTATCCTTATTTATGAGAGGACTTCATCTGTTCATGATAACAAGAGTTTTACTGGCACTACGAGCACGTCCTTGTAAACAAAATCTTGCTCTGTTACCCTTAGCAGAAAAACAGATAGAAAACAGGTACAATGTTTTGGAAATAGTACTTCCCTTAACAAAAACAACAAGAAATAGGATCTGCAAAGTGAACAAATTAATTTTTCCAGATACTGTGATAGCTTTTTGAATCACTTCTAACTGCTAACTCAATTTGAAGTCCAATATAAATTTTCAGTAATTCCAATGACCTAAATTCATTCCATTTTACTTAAACGTACACCAGCAATCAAGCTGTGCATATATTACTAACTGATTATCACAGTATTAGGATTTGTCATAATAGAAACTTCTAGAAATAACACAATGAAAAACATACTGTGGGTAAGCCCAGTAACACTGCAATATTAGAAATACAGATGTATTACTGCAATTAGCAACCTTTGATAGCCTAGAGTTCCGAAGTCACTGAATTCTACATTTGATTTTATCTTATATGACATCTGCAATCCAAGCATATGGCAACAATGCTACCAAAAATTACTACAGTTTTCCATTAATTCTGATATAGTAAAATGAGAAGCAGATTATGTCTGACATCTGTATTGAACACCGGCATCTAAATGGATAGAAAAAGTATTTTTCCTACCTTATAATCATCCTCATAGTCATTATATCCACAAGTACTTAAGATGTCAGGAAAAATATCTGTCCATCCATTACTTGTACAATTTTTGCTAATATTTCCTGTAAAGCAAAATTTGAGAGTTTAAATTAGAAAGATTCAAAAGTTTCCTCATCAATGTATCTTTAGACAATCTAACTTTGTTATTCCCTGTTAACATGCTGCATTTCCTAGTACTCCTGTTAAGGCAACCTGGCCATTTCCTTTCATGTGCTTTTCATTCATATTACTTTGGCTTTTACTCTTCCTCTAAATTGCCTTTGCACCAAAGAAAAACAAAAGTAATTCCAAGCTGCGATGGCAGGCTTTGGATTTGATATAACAGCTATTTCTGTTACATCTGCAAAAGCCTGAAGTATTTCACTCAGTTCCAACCAACGTTTTCTCTAAAGTGTTCTGGAGGGAGTCTTTCAGCTCATTCTATAAAGGGAACAATTTGTAGGAAAAGTAATTTGATAGAAAAGTAATTTAAGAGAAAAGTAATTTAAGTGAAAGTTGTTCTAACCTCCTATTTTAAGCTTTTCTGAGACCAGAATGCCAAATGATCTACTGAAGAGTTATAAAAGCTCTTAGATATTATGGTGATGAATTACTGCTACAGCAAATATTAGTAGAGTTGGTAATGCACTTTAAAGGCCAAATGGGTTGAAGAACATGGAAATAAATATGCATGCTGAATCTCACTCTTTGAACAAATCACTGAAATAATGTAGTACGAGGAATGTACAGGAGATGTGCAAGTATGCTCAGAAAGGAATTTTGAACTTCTATTAATTTCAGAAAGGATTTTTTGGTTGGAATTGAGCAACGAAGTTGACGCTTTTCCCAGATGAAGTCATGCAGATGAGACAGGGGCAACCCATGATTCTACTTCTTAATCTAATAAATATGAACTAATGTTCATGCAAGATGGAAGTGCTTAAATAGGAGAAAACGGAAAACTGATGTCAGAATAAAGAATAGTCATTAAAATTATTATAACTTACTCTTTCAATGTTAAATCATAAGCAACTTCCTCTGACTGTTACAGCAATGTTTATATCTGTGATACTTCAAATCTATAACAACATATTGCTTTGGTTTGGAGTTTACCACTGGACTTTAACTGACTAAGATGCCTGGTTTTCCCCACACAACAAATTTATGTGTCACAGATCAGCTTTGGCCAAGAATAACCAAACGTGTTTATAAACACTCCAAACTAAAGCTTTTTGTGATTTTTATCTTGCTGACTGGTTACTGGAATTTCTTCTTTGTATAAAGTCTTCAGTGGAAAGTTGTAAATATCCTACAAATGGTTGACCAACCAACAACCAAATCTTTCTAGCTTATAACAAAGGCCTTGACCTGAAACCACAAGGTCTCCTCAAAGAACAGGGCCACTTCTGCTATTTGGCATAGACATGGCATTTTTTAAAGAAAACATAACCTATTTATAGACTCAGAAGAGTCATCATTTAAAAGCACATCAACTTCTCTGACTAGGCAGAGCAGAGGAATGTGTTAACAGAATCACAAATTACGTAAAAGCCAGCTTTGCAAGAAAAAGACTCTTGTGGTTTAGACTCTATGTACTGCGGTTTAGGCTGGGTCACAACAACCCCATGCCTGGGGTTGAGTGCTTGGAGAGCTGCCTGGCAGAAAAGGACCTGGGGGTGTTGCTCAACTGTTGGCTGAACATGAGCCAGCAGTGTGCCCAGGTTGCCAAGAAGGCCAACAGCATCCTGGCCTGTATCAGCAACAGCATGGTGAGTAGGACTAAAGAAGTGATTGTCCCCCTGTACGCAGCACTGGTGAGGCCCCACCTCGTGTACTATGTCCAGTTTTGGGTCCCTTACCACAAAAAAAGTCATTGAGGTGCTGGAGCAGGTCCAGAGAAGGGCAACAAAGCTGGTAAGGACTCTGGAGAATGTCTCATGAGGAGAAGCTAAGGGAGCTGAGCTTGTTCAGCCTAGAGAAAAGGAGGCTGAGGGGAGACTTTATCCTCTCTACAACTACCTGAAAGGAAGGTCTAGAGAGGCGGGGGTAGGTCTCTTCTCCCAAGTCACAGCTGATAGGACAAGAGGAAAGTTACTCCAGGGAAGGTTCAGATTGGATATGAGGAACAATTTTTACACTGAAAGCATTACCAAGCGTTGGAATGGGCTGCCTCAGGGTGGGGTTGAGGCACCTCCAGGGTATTTAAAAGACAGGTTAACATAGTGTTTAGTGACATGGTTTAGTGATGAGTTGTTGTTTTTTTATCAGAGTTAGGTTGACGATTGGACTAGATGATCTCAAAGGTCCCTTCCAACCTAGACAATTCTATGATTCTATGATTCTACTCAAGATGCTGAAGTATTTTCTACTATAAGTACTGTAAGACCATCTAACTTAAAGACAGTTGAGCAATGTTCTGTGGAAGACATTGTTTATATCTACACCATCATTCCATGCAATTAAATATTTCAGACAGCATCCTTATTTAAAACCTATTACTTGACACATATATTTGAAAAAAAAATTCACAGAATAACTTTCTGATAGTCATATACTTCACCGTCATGTACAATACAGAAAAAACATTACAGGATAAAATGATTGCTTTTTACAGTAGAGAATCATTTAATATAAAGTTACCAATATCCAATAGGGAATTAATTATATGGTATGCCTAAACTACAACATTGACCATTTCTGAAGAAATTAAGAGCCAGTTCTCCAAAAGTTGTAAAGATAAGAAGACAATTGTTTGGGTTTTTTTTTTTTTTTAATTCACAATTTAAATTAAAAAATCATTAAAAAAACTGATGTTATTTAAAAGCCTACTTAAGATTTGGAATACTTCCATAAAAAATAAGGTAGTCTAGATCACTTTGTAGTAGAATTTGAATTCCTCTTAATCCCTGAATAAACTAAAACATACATCTCAGAAACATGGCTAAATATAAAGTTAGATTTCTCATTTAAAAATATTTTTATCATTTTCTTCCATAAGAATCAAGTGAATTTGAAATGCACTGTCTGTGAATTAAATAAATTATATATTGCTGAGCATTAACAAATTTTAAAGGCACCGAGAAACTTAGATCTTAATAGAATCAACCATGCAAGGTATTTGCTGTCTTACATCTGAAGGAAGAAATTAGACAAGATTTAAATGCTCTTAACTGAACCTCTAAAAACCCACCCTGTTCATTCCACAAGCAAGAATTAAACAGGTAGCTATGAAAAAAAAGCTGTAAACTATAAAAAGGAAGTGATCTTCAGTCGTGATGATGCTATGCCCAAGTGAAATAGAATTGTAATGTATAGTGAAGGTTTCAAACTTAAATATTCACTGCAGTTGTTTTATAGGAAAATTAAAATGTTATTGTAATATTGTACTCTATACATTAAATATTAAACATTCAAACTCCAGAGAGAGAGCAAGAGCATGCAAGCTCAAGCTTTTGGCAAATAGACAGAAGCAGTATGATTTCTTCAGATTTGGGATTTTTTATATTTATGAATTTGTCTTGTCCCGTGACAACACCTTAACATCTTTCTCTGAGTCATCTAAATACTTCTATAGATTTCACAAGATTTAGTGAAGATTAAACATACTCTCTCCTTTATAAACTGTTTAGACTGTCCATGATAAACTAATCAAGATTCACCAGCTCTAGGAATGAAAACCTTTGCTCATCTGTAGATTGTTTTAGTTATCTGCTTTTTACTGGAATAAAACTGGAATGACAGTTTTGAGAATAAAGGTATTTTAGTCACACTCCAAGTTAGCCTCTATGTTAACAGTAATATTGTTAAAAAGCTTTCCACAGAGACCTTAAAAGTAGAATTAAATCACTGTGATGTTTTGCATCTCACCAGCTCTTCACGACGAAGGTTTCTTACCTGAGCAAAGGGGTAAGATTTTTCCTGCTGCATTGTGAGATACATATGTGAAATGCTATCTGCGCATCATCTATTTATAACACCCCACAAACAAGACAAAGTGCAAAATTAAACCACAGTATGATATATTGACAAGAGGATGCAAAAGTTGGTAGACTTGAAACAGTTAAATATTTCAGCAGTCTGAGACACTTGATGAGCTCTTTTCAACTTCCATTAAAAAGCAGAATAAAAGGTTTCATAACTATTACCTTAAATTTTAATACAGGTAATTTTTAGATATTATGTGTTAACATTGGCTCATTCTCATGAAGGCAAGATTGAACTCCCCTCCTAGGCACAGAAGGAACAACCTGCATGTGACCTGCTGGCAGCTGTTACAGATGTCAGTCAGGCTCAGCTGAGTTAATAATTAACATAAATAGGTCAAAGAGTAAGCAATGTCTTCAGCCTTGATGAGTGTCACTATATCAATATCAGAATACATATTTGGTATCCACAAAGACAATTATTTGGTCTATTAGTGATGTAGCAGGAACAGCTCTTTTAAGAATCTATTATTTTAATTCTTTAAAAAGTAAATAAAAACTTTAAACTGCAACACAAACACCCTTTTTAGCACATTGTTATAAAACACCAAAGAGAAGCCAGCAAAAAGACACCTTAAAATTAAATACCTGGTTTGCCAGAAAAAAGGCTAAATACTTTTGGACAAGGGACAGTGACGGTCTCTCCAATCTTTGCAGGACGCCAACAAGTGATGTTATCCCAAACTCCAACACATCCTGAAACAAAACCAGCAGTAACAGACTTTAAAGTTCAGTCTGCTTCATATCACCATGCTGTATTTATCTTATAAAGACCTGGCAGAACTGTCTGATAAGTGCTTTAAGAAAGATTAGACTCTTTCAAGAAAGTCACAAAGATGCTATTTTGTACAAAAATATTAAAGGACTCATAAGAGTCTGCTAATTAACCAGCTTATTTTTAGGTCAGTTTGCAAAATGTCTCATTAAAACTCTGTTATTTCAACAGACCATGCTACAGAAATGTTAAAAAAAGTAAAAGTAGTTCATTCGACTCAGCTTCACAAATACGATGGGAGCGCACCACGGTTGGATAATTTTTGGAAAAAGGGGCATGGACTAACAAAATCATCCAACTAAACTAAATAACACAGATTTGAACAAAGAATGCGCTTGTACATTTATTTAAGGAAAGGTGGTCATAAAATAGTGTAGGCATGTTTTATAGTAGTACTAGTAACAACTAGTTACGGTTTTGCCCATGCTGATGTCTCTATAGATGTGGCTAAAAAGCAGTACCTTGTGAATGAGAATAAAACTTCCTACAGACTGCTATGGACACTTGGATCAAGCATGCTCTATTTGTTTAAAGGTGACTACCTATGATGCTAAGTGAAGGATTATAAAAGTTTCTGAATATAAGCCTTACAAAGAATTACGAGTCCAAAGAAATAATGGAACGTTACTCATCTCAAAGTCGTCTCTCTCAAAAAAATGATCATGTGCAAAATTCTGGGTGTTTATGTCTTCAAATAAGACAACTGACAATCAACAACTTAAATGTGTAATTAACGCTAAAGAGAGAAACAAAACTTTTATCCTACCAGTATTATTAGAAAGTATGAGGGACGGTTTGTTCCCTCCAGTAGAGAATATAAAACTTGGAGCAGGAACTATTCACATCCATGTATAAATGCTATTCTTCAGAATATTTGTAGTATTAGCAATTTACTACTCATTTACTCTGTGCTGGTGCAGCCATGCCCAAAATCAAGCCACCTGAGTCAAATGAAGCTGGAAAAGGCACACTCAAAGTTCTATATTCGTGTTAAACCATCTTAGTGCAATTAAACTTGGACCTTGGACAGCTTATGTAGACTGAAAGTGCCTAACATCCTGCTTTCAAAGTTTAAGTTACTTTCAAAGTACATGTAAACTAGAGAACCCAAGTGTGTGTCACAGAACCCACAGCTGGATTTGCCCCTGGGGGTATGTCCCAGCTGCAGCTTGAAGGAGAACCCGTAGCATAGCATTCCTATGGGCCTTGCTTTCCTTTGCAGGACAATTAAGTGTGATAGTTGGGAGGCAGCCGCTGTGCTGTACCAAGAATAGGGTTTGGAGATGAAAAAAGAAGATGAGAGGATGCTTATGGGTGAAATTCTGCATTTGGTTACAAATTACATAGAGTCATTTTTATATATTTTCCCAAGGACATGCTATTCTCCAGGGTCGTCACTTGCTCATGGAGACTGGGTCTTTCTTCACTCCTCTTAGGATTATACAGCTCCAAATGCAGCTTCTGTTCTATATTCAGAAAGATGATGCCAAAAATAAGGGCTTACTAGCGAGAACACTTCACAAAGTTTATCTGCGTGTGTAGATAAAATGTAATGCCTTCCCCTCCACTTCCTTGTGCGCTGTATCTACCTCCAAAAGGGTATGCACTAAATGTATTATTGTTCATTACTGCACACATATTGTTCATTACTCACTCATACTCATTTAAATGCCTTTTTCCACTCAAGGATCAAAAATCTCCCAAGAGATTCAGAGATTCCAAATATCCAACCTATCACAACCTCTCTGGGCAATCTGCACACAAACAACTTCGCCACACACCTAATTGGATTCCCTTGCTGCAGGTTGCTGACATTGCTGCTTCTTGTGTTTTTAGGGGTTTTGTTTGGGTTTTTTTGTGCGTGTTCACATCTCAGAAGAGTCTGGCTTCATCTTTATGAGCCCATTAGGTAGATGAAGACAGCAATCAGATCACTCTTCTCCAAGCTTAACAAACCCAGCTCTCAGTCAATTGTTGTATCACAGAATCACAGAATATCAGGGATTGAAAGGGACCTTGAAAGATCATCTAGTCCAATCCCCCTGCCAGAGCAGGAACACCTAGATCTGGTCACACAGGAACGTGTCCAGGTGGGTTTTGAATATCTCCAGAGAAGGAGACTCCAAAACCTCTCTGGGCAGCCTGTTCTAGTGTTCTGTTACCCTCACCACGAAGAAGTTTTTCCTCATATTTAAGTGCTGCATATTTAAGTATGCTGCATGTTCTAGTGCCATCTCCATACTCTCTGCTTTCCTGTACACAGGAGCCCAAAACTGGCCACCGAACTCTGCTCCGATGCAGTCCTAAAAGAGCCAAAGAGAGACAGACAATTGCTTCTCTTAATTTGCTAATGTAGCACAGTATATGGCTAAACCTCATCTCTGTAAGGGTGCGCTGCTGGGTCATGTTTAAATTAATATATTTCTAAAGCAAACAGCTAAAATTATTCAGAAGTATTTAATCCTTAAAAATGTTTATTTCTTCACAAGAGAGTCCAAAGTTGTTAATTCTGTTGCAGAATCTAGACTGTAGGTACCTGTCTTTAATCAATCCCACCCTTATTTGCTTAATACTGTGTAACAAACCTTCAGCTTCACCTGAAGAGGACTAATTGTTTTAACTCCTTTAGAACTTTGACTCCTAGACCAATATGTCAAATTCCTTCTTTTAGCCTTACCTTAGGGCAAGGGACATTTATTTAGGACTAGGAACTGTGAGAGTGCCATTCTTTTTATCTGTATTCCACAGTTGGCTGAGAACCTCCTGTTCCCATTGACAATTCACTCCTTTCAGGCTTCTGGTCCTTACCTGTTCAATGTTTTTGGAAACTGACTCAGAATGTAATACTCTTGGAACTCTGTAATCATTCTTTTTTTCTTGATGATCATGCAGAGTTTGTTCTTTCTAGTGTATCTGCCCCAACAGCTGGTTGATGTATTTCTTTAGAATCAACTCACAAGTTTTATCTATGCTCTATTTTATCTTCATACCTTCTACCTTCTACTCTCTCCAGCACTTGTGGCTTTTCTTTCAGTGTTAGTAAGGATATCTCTGAGGTGATGTTGACTTAGTCATGTATATATAATTTAAGATATTTACATGTGAGCAAGTCAACTTTGTACCTTTTGAAGTCAATGGATCTTAAACACACTCAGGAGCTTCCCGAGTTGCAGTACTGCATTAAAATCAAGTCCTACAGCTCTATGATGCAACACCAGGGCTTATGCAAAATAAAAGAATATTCACTTTAGCCAATTCAGGTCATGCTTCCTTCCCAATTGAGTTTAAGCCAGAAACAACATCAACAACGTGACATACAAGAAAGACAAAGAAACTATTTTCTTCATCTGCCAGCACTCAGAACTATAGTGACAAAATGCAACTCTTTTGGCTTTGATGGATATCGTGCCTGAGCCAGCATAAACAAGTGCTGGAGTACACAAGAATAATTAGCATCTTGTGCGACTTCAGACCTTTTTATTTCATCCCCATTTCCACTAACAAGTGACAGCTGAGTTGAGTCATGAAAGTGTTCATGCACACCCATGCAAGCCGATGACTTTCACAAATTTTCCCTTTTTTTTTTTTTCAGTATACTCTCTGTAAAATGCTGGATTTGCTACAGTTATCTGCAAACAGTTCAGAGGCCTTTATAAATTTTTGCTACACTGCTATATGGACTGGGCTAAAGTTTTGCTAAAAAGGCAGCTAAACAACATGAACTTCACAGCTCTATTAGTACCTTTTCCACAAAAAACCACCAAACTCTTATTCAAGCTTCACTTACATTAAATATTATACAGAAAAATAGAAGTGCAAGACCTATTCCCACCAAAATCGATACAATTTTCATCAGATCTTGAACTTAGCTTGCAGGAAGGAAATCAGTATAAAAGTCTTTTCTCAGATTCCTTAAATCAAATTGAGGAAATAACAGAAAAGATACATTTCCTACATCTAGACTACATTCAGATACATCAATAACACTAGAATGAAACTTGAGTGGCCATCATCAGAATTCCAAGAAGAATGTTAAGCCTCAATTTATGTATACATACAAGCTTATTTATTACGGTACAGGAAATCCAAGACAACTGCTGAAATGTCCTAGAGGTATTTATAGTCACTGAATAACTACAATGTGCTTCTGGTCTAGGGCTGAATGCCGAAATGATGGTGTTACTGGTGTGCTACTAGGGGCTGCTAGAAGTACAATTGTTAAACAGTATGCACTTTTCTGGGCTTTCAACTCACACCTTTACTTGTTCCCCCTTCCTAACAGATTTTTGAAAAAATTGTAGTCATAAATCTTTTTCTTCTCTTAGCAAAGCACACCCTTATGCAGAGGTGGGATACAATGAACAAGTCTGTTTTTACTACACTTGCATCAATTTGTCTCTTCCATCCCAACAACATGTCTCTATTGTATAGAGCAAGCTTAATTGTGCACAATGGAAACTAGCAATTAATTTCCCACTGAGCCTGGAAATTCAAAATGTGGCACAACTAGAGACCTTGGTGAGTTTCACAGTTCTTCAACTAGATATTGCTCTTTACCCATCATAGTATCCTTCTACAACAGCAGTAACATATGCAATATTGTTAGAGGGTGACAGAGCATGATTCACTTGATCCCAAAACAGGCCAGATTAATTGCTCCCAATAATTGCCTCTTTCTCCTCAGAGACTATAGAGCAGCCTACAGTCCTACAAATACCTATACTGTTGGAAAATGAAGGTGTGATAAATGCTTTCTTAAATGTGTCCCTTTCTGTACATAGTATATCTAGCTTCATCAAGCTTGATACTCTACTCTCTAATCACTTACTTTCTACTACTCTCCGTCCAGCCATTAATTCATTCAGTGTTAGGATTTCTGGACTGTCGTCCATCACTGACACTTTTCATAAAATCATTATGTATGTTCTTATTCTCTGGATGAGCCTGCTTCCTACTATCTCCGAAGGGTATTACTCAAATAATAATACAAAACATATTTATTTTTAACTTTAAATACAGTTTTAATTTTAATACTAGTAGTAGAGTAAAACTACTAGTAGTTCTAGTAGATTTTAATTCAACCAGTAATTCTGGTAAAATCTCACATTTTAAATACAACTTAAATTGCTCCCATGTTTATTTTCATGTCTGCAATTTTCTTATTTTTTTTTTAAAAATTCTAATTACCCAAACATATATAATTGTAACATAAATTATATAATATAAAGGATATAATTATGTTTATATCATTTTATGTTTGTTCATGGATTTAGTCTCTCTTTTCATCCACCTTCAATAAACTCCAAAGCGTTGAATGTTTTTGTCCTTTCACCCTGATATGTACACATATAAAACCAGTCCAGCTTTTGCTCTGTCCTGGCTCCCCATGATTTCCTGGGCGTCTTTACCAGTCTTTACCTTCTTCTTTACTTATTAAAGAAGCTAGCAAACGAAAAGAAAAAAAAATAGGCTCTTCATTTCTGTTTCTGTGGTGTCTAGAATACATATAAAAATCCCTTTTCAACCTCTTCATTTACCTCATTTATTTCTCTGGTTTGTCATTCACAGCATATCCAAGGAAACAATCAATCTTCCCAGAAAACCTTCTCTCAATGACTCGCTCAAAAGTGTGGCCACAGCATCACTCCTCTACTGCTCTTACCTCCTGTTCCTCTAGATGATGTTCTAGATGCTATTCTTAGTTAGTTACTTACAATGAGATCATTTTCTTTATTTGAATGTGATGCATTTGTAAATACTTCATAATGAAAGGAAATGCAACACACTATAAACTATGTTTTGTTTCTCATTTTTTTCAGCTGATGTAAGTACTTCCACCATCCTCCTATCTGAGATCCAGTTTTTGAGCGCAAGTTTGCTTACCTACAGGTGCTTCTTCACCTAGAAAAAAGTTCAACACGGGAGTTTGTACTGGCAAGTTTTGTTCATATATGCATTTTATCCATATATTAACCACTAGATGGCACTTTGCATTTGGATTTGAAAAATTGCCAATTCAAAGAGAGGTTTAGCGTTTTTTAAACTGTCTAGGCGTGCTTGATGCCTGAAACAAAGAGAAAGTGCTTTGAAAACCAGCCAGAAAGTTGTCAGCTAGTCCAGGGTTTGTTTTTCAAACAGGGAAACATTTGGATTTTTGTACTTTACTTGAAAAAGCAGAAGTGATCTCACCTCTTATGGGCAATGTTTTCTAGGCTGTAGGTCTGAATACTGTAGCATGTAATTTAGGCTGCATGTGAATTTATGAACTTGTACAGGCTGAAATTCTTTCTGCATTTTCACCCAAGTAATAAGAAAGAAAGGAAAAGGAGGTTCTAGAGGAACAGCACGCTAGCAGGCTGGAGGGAAAGCAGAACTGCTTAAAGCAGTAATAGGAGTGAGACAGTAGCAAAAATACTGTTGCTCCAAGCTACTTTGTTGAAGTTAATTGTCTCTACTTTTGCCAGGGCCCTAAGTGCACTAATGGGCCTTAGTGGCCCCCTCTAAACTCAGTTCTGGGCCTTCAGCAATGTTGTGTGTGCAAATGACTTCAGTTCCACCACAGCAGTGACTGTACCTGCCTCTGCCTGGGCCTGACCCACTGCTATGGCGCTGCCCAGCCATCCCAGGCCTGGTTCCCCACACCAGGCCAGATCCTGACCCCCAAACCTGCAGGCTAGTGTCTTTGGCTGTCCCCATCCCTAGGGAGGGGGATGACACCTGGGACTGTCCCCACTGTCCCCCAGCTTCCCTGGGTGGGGTGGGACAGGCCCCTGCCTGCCCTGGGACCCCAATCCCACTCCGCAGGAGCAATGGAGAAAACCCTTCTGGCTGCAGAAAGGTGACGAAGTTGCTCCAACATGCCGCTGTTGCACTACAGCAGTGTTGTGATATTGTACAGAGTGTATACAGGCTCTGATGATTCAGAAATACTGAGGAAGGGCGAATGTAAACTTTTTACAATTACTGGTCAACAAAACCTACTCACACACAGCAAGTACAATTTGGAATGGCTACAGTATACATCAGATTTAACTACTTAAACAGAACGACAATACCAGCACAGTTTATCTCTTGTTCACCTTAAACATCTGCTGTTTATAGGTTTTCAAAAGGCAGTCCTATTACCAGCTACTGAGACTTCTAGATTACTGGCTCTTCACTAAATGAAACATTTCAGGAGAAATATCTTATTTCCTTTCTGAAAATAGCTTCCCATGCCAAAATCAAAAATCTACAAGCCAATTTTATTTTTTAATGTAATTTACAAATTTTAGACTACTGTAAGGAAATATGGGAGTTGTCAGCTAAAAACTTTGAAAGAAATCCCTTTTGAAAAAGAAAGCACACTTCCATCCAAATTTTCTACCAAGTAAATCCTGCTTTCCAATTACTCAAAATGTTCTTTGAACACAATAGCATTTATTTTTGTATGACTGGACAGCACTCTAACTGTAAGAACAACATTTTCTATTACAATGGAGAGATACTGATGGATGTATAGTTAGAGCTATAAGAGGTACCTTTATCTTCATGTTGCCCCAATTTAGACATGCTATACATTATTCATAAGATACCATAAAATATCAACCTCCTGTTCATATAAACCCCAGCACAAAATATTAACATCTCTGCAAAGTATCGGATTAATGTATTTCTGTTAGCTTGGATTATGTGCTATTTGCTGCATTAGCTGGAGCTTTTTTAGTGCTTTCATATTCAAGATTTCTTCCTGTGGTACTGAACTTTGGATGTCATGGAACGTAGACTGCCATAGGCACAGATGTCTTTATCAGGACTCAAGCACAAAACTATGCAGGGCAATATTTCTTTCAGAATCTTCTGAAAAACACAATAAATTCACTTATGGCTGTGCATTTTCCTTTTTCAGGGCTCCAAATGCCATCTATTAGTATCTACTAATGAATTTCTATTTATGTTTCTGGGGGGCTAGAAATTTCAGACCTTTATAATCATAGAACGTATCTGTAGCCACATGTTGCCTCTGTTCTTTCCAAAATAATTCGTGATTGTCACTCTCAGTAAAATTTATTATGTGAGATTTTCCAACAAGGCTGATGAGGACATTTTCTTGGTCTTCACCATTTATTTCATGTTGGTTATTTTTCAGTAGGCAGATCCTTCCATTCAAAGTTCTTTCTCACCTATCCCCCAGCCTCCTCAAAAGACGAGCCAGCTCTCCCTCTCTTCTGCCCTCAAATAATTAAGTACAGCTTCCACATAGCCAACATTGTCAACACCATAAGGATGATCAGTTTTATGTGGTGTCATTAACGATGACAGCACACTTAATGGAAGCCAAAATAGACAAATATTCACAGCAGCCCCTTCAGCTTCCCCGATAAAAAAAAATGTGTAAAGCAAAAAGTAGCAGCATGCCTGCACTACAGCTAGAAAAGCAGCAGTACAGAGATTCAAGAAAACAAAAGGTGTCCTGACAAGAGCTACAGGTGCTGCACGAAAGGAAGTTCCATGATCCTGCTCTTCCATTTAATTCTACCATTAATGCTAGCCCAGATAACTCTAGCAACACTGCAGTCTGAACTATTGGCTCATTTTACAGAGAAAATAGCTGCAAAAAAACCAAACAAAAACTGATGAAAGACCTTGATGAGATTGGGAGGATTAAGAAAGGGGGAACCCAGAGGAGATACCTTTTCACAAAGCAGGAAAAAAGCCTCATCTTGCTTTGGCAAGTCTCTTATTTACTGATGTGAAGGAGAGAGTGGCCATCAGGTTAGTAACGCTTACAGTCAGTTCTTCTTCTGCAGAATGTAAAGATGTGCATGCGTGTGTATGCATGGGCTTGGAATGCAAAATAGGCAACTTGCTGGAGAAATAACCCTAATAGCAGAGGTTAGTTGGGTTAAACTATCTTTTGGATAACTTGTCATTGATCCAGTGTTTGAATATTCATCCTGCTGTTCTGAACAGCTTTCAGAAAGATCTGCTCTGTTCCATCCACATCATTATAAGCTCAGTGCTGAAATCACTAAGTGAAATTCTACCAGCAGTGTAATTAGGGAGATCAGATTACATAGTGACATTGGTCCCTCTTGCTTTAAATTTATGAATGAGACTATCATTTTGTCTGTTTTAATTTTCCATTACTAGCTGTATTATGAAGACTCTCTTTGAGAGGTTTATGAAAGTCTTTCAAAAGCCATTTCTCTTTCCATCTCCATCTCTTCCTCAAAGTTAAGATGCTGTATCTAAAAGTAAAAACATTGTCTGGCATATGGGTCTCAAAAAAACACAGTTTGGAAAGCAAGAGCTGAAAAGACTCATTTAACTGTGCAGCTACTGAGTCCAAGATGAAAAAAACAAAACACACAAAAAACCCAAAAAAACACCCAACAAAAACAAAACCCCAGACTTCATTTTTTCATAATAAGATCTTTTTAGAACTTTTTATTGTAGAACCCTGTTATAAAGTCTACCAACTGAGTTTTAGTATTTTCTACCATAAAATTTCACTTTTCATTTAAAAGTGATTGTAAATGAATTACTTTATAAGGTAAAATTCTAAATGTTGAACAAAGACATACATTTGCAGTTGGCCACTTTTTTTAAGTATTTTCAATAACTTTTATTGACGCTTTCAATTTTTTTAAGAAGACAAGCCATGGGTAGTAAGTAAAAGATAAATTAGTGTTTTCAAAACCTGTAGCTATTATGAGCTATTCAAAATGCTATTAAACTGCCTGCCAAAAAGACAGTGCAAAAAACAATCTCTCCTAAGCTTCCAGTTAAGGTGCATCAATACCTCAGGTGTCAAATTTTAGGACAAATGACGAAAACAAACATGGATGGAAGCTAATGCAGTCTTCATAAAATAAACAATTCGCTTGAGAGCACTACAGAAAGACGCTGCCGCAGATCGTTGGAGAGTGACTTTCTTCCCTAAACAGAGTGCAACGCTCTCCACTAATAGAAGAGTGTATATATGTACATATATATTCATAATTGCCATCTACGCAGAAGGAGAAACTACCTGTCCCATAAAATTTGGATCCTCCAAAATTCAGCAGCTGTGTATTATCAGTCAAATTCTGGAGTATGCTGCATAGAGGTGTGAAGGCTTCTCAGATGCCCAAGAAGTTAATGAAAAAACCCCCACTGATTCTGATAATTGAGGCCCAAGTCTCCAGTAGAAAATCTCAGTGAACCTTTAACTCCAAATTCTAGACAGGACTTTCACTAGATTTCATTAGAGCTTTTGTGAGGCAGGTAGCGCATACTAAAGTTAGAAAAGTGTGAAAAGGGCTGTATTACCATCTTTCCCATTCAAGAACTGAAATAGGTTTTGTGAATTTATTCTAATGAATTATATTTCAAGTGCATTACAAGTTTTAGGTGTGGAGCTAGAACTTGGACTAGTTCCAGCTTGCCAATTTTCATTAGTAATTCTTTATCAGAGTACCACTGTGACAATCTGCAAGTCTCTGTTCAAAATAGACCTTACATTTTTGTATGCATACAGAGTTTACTAGGAAAATAAGGATGCATAGAGAATAGATAATTTCGGAAATGCAAATGCATATATTTAATGTAGACACTTCTGAACAGGTTCTTAGTAAAAGTATCTATAACATGAAGCATGGGATATATTTTGCTGTAAGATTAAACATGGTTTCTACGTGTTCATTACTGGAGGGACTTTATTCCAGTCTCCTACAAGATGGGATATTCCCTTAGTTTCAGCCAGGCATTCAATTAATTTCGTAAATCCTTTCACTGCTGTTTTATCACTGCCTGCAGGGCTGAATCAACACCATACTGTCTCCTTCCAAGACATGAGGCTCTTCTACAACCTTCAGGAGGCACCCCTTTTCCAGTGAAAAGAGGCCATGAAGAGAATATTGACTGAAAACTTCTTTCTTCCCCCAGGGAACCAAAAAAACCCTGGTGTGCACGACAAGGATACCCTTGGAGCAGCCCGGCATCTGGATCACAGAAGTGGATTTTGAAGAAAGCTTGACTTTCAAAGCAGTATAATAGCTAATAGTGAATTTATTAATTCAAGATTTAATTCATTAAGCTAGGCTAGCAATTATTTCTCCATCTGGCTTCACACTAGTATTATTTATGTAACAGCCGTCTCTCTTCACCACTCATATAAATAAAAAAATCTAAATGTAGATTAATTATTCCAGTAAGATTTTGCTTGGAGAGATATCCATGTAAATTATTCACTGTTAACACAGTTTTTCTAATTACTGATCTGGATTAATCAAAAGGAGAAATTATAGTAAAATACAGACTGTTGCTGAACCTTTTAATTATTTTATTGTATACAAATTTATATTAGAGCATGCACTGAGGGGGTTACACATTTAAATCAAAAAGAGAGGTGGATAAAGAATTGTGAGTTGGGACTCATGTTTACGCTCAAAGGGCACTGCAGATGGCAGGTCCCCGAGGTACCATAATCATCTTCAGAGTGCATTCAAAACAGACTGGATATGAAAAAAAAAACATACTATGCGTCACCTAGCTCAGCCAAAGGAAAACGACTGCACTGCAAGAGCTGTAATATTCCAAGGAGTCCAGTTACGTACCTGGACTACCATCAAAAGGCAGGACACCGATGCCTGCCTAATTTGAAACTAAAGACTTCCAGCCACTTAAAGATCATTTGACAACAGAAATTTAATTATTAGTTTTAGGTGTGCTATTGCTTTGTAAAAAATCAAAATTGTATTTTGAACTGAAAAATGTTCAGTTGCCTTTTGATCTAAAATTTCTTTGCTTTTTTTTCTAAGTTGCAGTCAAAGCCCATCCTTCCTTTCAGCATTTCACATGTTACCAGAGCAGTGCTGGGCGGGAAACACATGCAAAAAAAGAACTCCAAGAAGCATTTTTACCTTTTCACCAGCAGGTGAGCGGAGACTGCTCTGCTCACAAGTTCTGCCATATGGTTTACAAAAGATGCTAATCATACAATGTTAATACCTTTGTCGTTCATAAAATAAAATAAAATTAATAAATACACACTTCCAACTTTCCTAAAAAGCCAAAACAAATTTAACCAAGTTATGCCCTAGCTACTTTAATGTTACAGATTTGCTTTTCATTTCGCTATGGGATTTATCTGTCTCCTTCGTATTTTGCTTGCTGAACAAATAGCTTTATCAGCAGCTCCAGCCTACAAGAAAAATAAAATCTTTTCTTAAACATATTCAGTTTTCAATCATGTAAAAAAGTAGCAAGGAAATCTAGTAACATCTAAAATAACTTTAAAAAAAAACACCCTACATCTGCTCTTCCTTCTTTCCTCTATTAAATTACAATCAGCCACATCCCTCTTTCTATATTTATCTTTCTATGTAGAGAAAGAATCAAACCAATAAAGTAACAGAGAAAATCTGGTTTTTGACTATAATACTACTGTTCATTTTTTCCTTTGCATGACTCTAGTTCTCTGGGGGTGAGTCTGGTCTTCTGAAACATTTTCTGCCTTGGAAACCCAGAGATCATTCCTGCCACTAGTGCTTTACTTTCAGCCATAGCTAGAGAGAAGCGCTTGAATCCAAGGCTTTCAGCTTTTCCTCAAGACCTGTTCTTTCTTCTGGCCCTGACATCACCACCCTGCAGCTTCTCTGCCAGTCAGAAAATTCTGGCCACAACAGCTTGATAAACAAGAATGCATTTGCTCCCATCCAGTGTCCCACCCAATGCCTGGCACCCCTCACAACACGCTTGCTGCAGCTGCGCCTTTAACACAAAATCTGCATAAATTCTAAAATAAACAAAATTGAGAAGCACAGCGCAGACGAGTGCAGCAACTACAATCACAACAGTAAAGAAGGTAAATGGAGAAAAATCTTGAACTTTCTCTACATTACAGCTTGTCTCTTTTTACCTTTGTAGTCCACTGGCTTCGCATTCTTTAGGAGTTCCATGCACCTTGTTTCCTCCTTGTGAATCTCCAGCTGAAATCTGCATTCTGGATGAACACCATTCACCTGTGTCAAATTAACAAACAGGCCAGGGTCTTGAAACATGAATTAAAATGCTTTACAAACAATGCGACTACCAGTAATGAAATCCACAGCTTTAACTGGCACAGCTTTTGCCCAAGTATGCGCTAGGCATTTAAAGATACAGTCATTGCCCATTTTAGCTTCTCACACATTGACTTTTCAAAACAAAACACTATAATAATCTGCTAGACCATTTACTGGCTCCTTCTTGCAGCATTTCTAGGCCAATTGTCATTTATAAGAAAATATTTAACTTTCTAGTGCATTCACCAATAGAGTTTCAAGAGACTTTTTCCTCCAGAAAAACTGAGTTAAATTGGAGCAGGGAAAGTAAACACATTTGCTTTTTTCTCTTTCGTAGTAAGTTAGGAAGCTGAAAGTTTAATATGAACCGCAGAACATAAAACCCAGTCAAACTGCATTCTCTTTGACATAGTATTTCCACCATGTAGATTTTACCTCCTGAAGGTCCCAGAGCATGATTCTTTGATGAAAGCAAGCACTACACAGGAAGAAAATCCCACTCCTTTAAAAATGAAAGTGCAATTGACTTTACCTATTTATAGCCCTGCCTCCAGTTCCCTGGTTTTCAGAAAGGGTCATTTATGTCCATGGGAAGAGTCAAGGATGTAGCAGTATTGGGGAGAGAAACAAGACACTGGGAAGTTGTACTGAAGTCAGTTGGATTCAGAGGCAGACAGAGCCTAACAGAAACGTGCAGAGTCCATAACAGAGTGCAAGGGAAAAACAGGCTGTAGTAGGTGAGAAATGGAAAATAGGAAACGCCACCAGAGCTGAAGGGACAGTGAGATTAGCTCAAATAAAACAACATCATAATGAAATAAAATGTGACTATGCTTTACTTCAGTCACCCTCACACTTACAGTACCAAGAATAGGGTGGTCTCTCTCCAAGCTTCTCTCCCCTTTGCTCTCTCTTACTTTTTCTGGGAAACATTTAATATCCAATGTGTGAAACTAATTTTTTTTTTAAATGGCAATAGCTAATTAACTAAGCTATGATCATGAACTCAGAACCTAGGACACAGAGTTAGGACTGAGAACCTGCTTATTCTGCAACTCCTTGCGGGCAAGCCACTTGGGCAGCTTTTAAAAATACAGCTTTATATTCATAAATACAACAACAGGAGCCGTTACAAAAACTCACTAAAATATGTTTCTTCTCTAAATGTCTTGTTTCACCACCTACAACATCAGAACCTTAAGTCCTTTTCCTCATCTTTTCTCTATATCAACAATTGAAATTATATGTTTCCAGGGCAGATTTTTATTTTTCTTTTTAAAGTCAATTTGTACGGATCCTTAACATAAATTAGAATTTCTAGACATAAATTAGAATTTCTAGCACTTATAACAGAAAGTTGAGTATTACATTGAAAGTATCTGTGTTTCACTATGTATTATCTGCTTTCCAGATAGCTCTCATGTAAAACAAAGTCTCATGTATACATAATGGTTTTATTTGCATTTTCCTTTCATATAACAGATTTACAAATTTTTTTTTCCCCAAGTGCAAACATGTGGTAACTGAGACTAGATCTTCTGCTGATCAAAAAGTATTATAATTACTGGGTCTTGGAAAGGTAGGTTCCAATAAACTAACTAACAGGGATAAATGAAAGCAGCTACTACAATTAAGGAACCTGCTGAGTAAGTGGCTTCCCTCTCTCACACTTACAGAAGAACTATAAATTTCTCAGTATTAGCGATCTAAAAGCGAAGGTTACTTCGAGAACATAAATTTGTCAGTACCCAAAGGTAAGTCACCGTTATTTTTCAAACTTGACACACATGTCAAACTGAAATATACACACCCCAGTTTCATTCAGATGTACTTCACCAAACTAAAGAGTGTTCAAGACTGTGTGGAACTCACCACATCCTGAAACACATCAAGAACCCAAAAATGGATTTTGAGGGCACTCACCACCTTTCAGAGCTGGTGGTCATCCATCTTTCCCCCAGCATTACCAAGGCTGGGTTATTCTTTGTAACCAATGAACACAGAACCGTGTGTGCTGTGTTGGGCATTGTAAAAGCACACAGCTAGCTGGAAATCCAGCTGAGGAGTCTCTCTGTGGTTTTAGTGGCTTAACAATTTTTAAAGCATCCAGAGCAGCAGTTTGACTGAAAAAAAAAAAAATTTCTTCTGGCAAGCAGAAGTCGGTTTCCTCTCTTTTGGTGGAGATGATCTGTTATTTTAAATTTACAGTAGTTAAAAAAAA